>JAYJME010003763.1:1389-11718 GCA_036873775.1 Costaria costata | reverse complement strand
GCGATAGGCTCTGCAGTCGGTTCTGCGATTGGCTCTGCAGTCGGTGGAGGGATTGGCTCTGCAGTCGGTTCCGCGATTGGCTCTGCAGTCGGTGGAGGGATTGGCTCTGCAGTCGGTTCCGCGATTGGCACTGCAGTCGGGGGAGGGATTGGCTCTGCAGTTGGTTCGGCGATCGGCTCTGCAGTAGGCTCGGCGATAGGCCCTGCAGTCGGTTCAGCGATAGGCTCTGCAGTCGGTTCTGCGATTGGCTCTGCAGTCGGTGGAGGGATTGGCTCTGCAGTCGGTTCCGCGATCGGCGCTGCAGTCGGGGGAGGGATTGGCTCTGCAGTTGGTTCGGCGATCGGCTCAGCAGTCGGTTCAGCGATAGGCTCTGCAGTTGGTTCGGCGATTGGCTCAGCAGTCGGTGGAGATATTGGCTCTGCAGTTGGTTCCGCGATCGGCTCTGCAGTCGGTTCAGCGCTTGGCTCTGCAGTTGGCTCAGGGCTTGGCTCTGCAGTTGGCTCAGGGACTGGGGCTGCGGTTGGCTCGGCGCTTGGCTCTGCAGTTGGTTCGGCGATCGGCTCTGCGGTAGGATCTGGTGTTGGCTCTGCAGTGGGATCTGCTGATGGCTCAGCGGTGGGTTCGGTGATCGGCTCTGCAGTTGGTTCGGCGGTTGGTTCGGCGATCGGCTCTGCAGTGGGGTTGGGGGTTGGCTCAGCAGTGGGTTCGGGGGCTGGCTCAGGAGTGGGTTCGGGGGTCGGCTCTGCAGTGGTTTCGGGAGTTGGCTCAGCAGTGGGTTCGGCGGTTGGCTCTGCCTCGGCCGTGGGTTCCACGGTTGGTTCAGGAGTTGGGTCAGGGGTCGGCGCAGCCGTTGGCAAGTCCTGCGAAGGTGCAGGTGTTGCGTCAGAAGTAGAATGAGACGCGCGGGCAAGGTAAGGTCAATTGTCGCAAAGAGATGGGAGCTACAGTTGACGAAGAGGGGTCTTGCGTAGGTGCTGTGGTAGGCTCTGCTGAGGTAGGTGCTGTGGTAGGCTCTGCTGAGGAGATCATCTTTGGAGTAGGCTCCGAAGTTATGGAGGGTGTAGGCTCAAGCGTCAGCTCTGTTGCAGGTTCGTCTAAAGACCGTGTTGTTGGATCAAGAGATTGCTTTGCCGTAGGGCCAATCGTCGGCTCCTCTGTATAGCTTCAGCGGAGGGCTCCGACGTCGGCCCTATCGCAGGCGCGGGCGTTGGCTCTGTCGTGGGTTCGAGAGTTGACTCCGCCACAGGATCAACCGTAGGCCCTACTGAGGGTTCAGCCGTACGTTCGAATGAAGGTTCAGACTACGGCTCTGCCATGGGTCCAAGAACTGGCCCAGGTGTGGGTTCGGCAGTAAGCTTTCACCGTGGGAGAAGGCGTTGCCTCTGAAATGGGTCTAATGGACGCCTCTAGTGTCGAATGAAGAGATGGCTCCGCCGAAGGTTCAGAGCTGAGTTCCACCGTCGCTTCGACAGCATGTTCTACTGTTGGTTCAAGCGTCAGTTCTGCTGTGACTTCAGGATTCGGGACGCTGCAGTAGACTGAACGGTAGGGTCAGCGGTAGGGTCTACATTCGGCGAAGGGGTCGGTTCCGACGAAAGGGCAACGATAGAGGCTCTGGTGTGGGTTAGGCTGCGGGTACTGCCGTCGCTGCAGGTGTCGGCTCATCTGCAGGCGCTGCCATAGCTGCAGATGTAGGCTCCGCTGTGAGTACACCAGTGGCTCTAATGTTGATTCGGTAGAAGATTCCGCCGTTGAATCAACAGGAGGCTCGGCAGTAGGCTCAGCGGTGGTTTCTACCGATAGCCCTGCGCGTGAGGTGCTTTTTATAGCCGGTACCAGCAATTCGGGCGTCCGGCACTCTTTCCGAACAGAAACAAATTTTGTTTTTTTTTTATCAATCACAACCAAGCAATTTGACAGCAGCTGCCATCAATATTTTTCATGTTGCGGCCGAAACCCAAAATCCTGAAGCACTTCAGGAGATGAAGAGTTTGAAAATACGAAAATAAACAAGCTGAACAGCAGGAACAATGGACTGAACACGCAAGAGCAGCAGCAGCAGCAGCAGCAGCAGATGGAAGGTGGCGATATCGAGCGGGCCGTTGTCGTTCTTGCGCCCCTCCATCTGCTTGACATTGAGCTTCTCGAAGATGCATCCCTGGCTAATTCTCCTGCTACCCCAAAACTTGGCCGTCACAACCGCAAAAAAATTAGCTGGTCCTCTCTGTCAGCCCATCTGTGACAACAACCGAAGCATCTCCTCTGACACCTCACCACCATCGTCCCCTCCGCCCGTCTTGGGCTGCCAGCGCCGCTAGTACTGGGCGCGTTTCTACCTCCACGCACAGCTGCTGTTCGCACTCCTCGGGCAATGCTTCGGCTGTGTCGAGCCGCAGGCGTCCACTGACAACTTCTCGCTCCTCGGGCAGGGCCTCGGCCAGGCGAGCTTCGGCCTCAGCAGCGCATTGAGCTACGGCCTTGTTCGCGGGCAGCACCGTCAATACGTCGCTCCAACGCACGATACTCGTGGCGCTCCGCGATATTCTCGGCGCGCTGTCCCTCCGCCTTTTCCAATCGTTTTCCCCGTGCGAGCAAAAAAAACTGTTTTCTTTTTTCAGACTTTTTTTTTTGTTTGTTTTGCTCCTTAGCTTGATACGAGACCATATGCTATCATGTACCAGGTATCACTCTGTCCGCAAATGTAAGGACCGCTTGCGTGTTAACATCCATGTTAAAATGGTCTCATATTTATGGACATAGTGGTATATTACAACACGTGTTAAGACTCTGTCCGCAAATGTAAGGAACGCTTGCGTATTAACATCAATGTTAAAATGGTCTTATATTTATGGACATAGTGGTATATCAGAACACACGTGTTTTTAGAAGGTGGTAATCTTTGCTAAGGAGTGTGATCGCGGTGCTTTTTCTTCACCGTTTGCGGCAAAACGCGAAGTGGAATTATGGTACCTCGATTCTTGACCTCAGTCAATCCCCTTTACAGCGACGTACCAGGCATATACAAAACCAAATACGCTGAAAACCACGCATTTCGCGGATTTTGAGGTCAGCAGGAAACGGAGAAAAAATCCGGATGCTTGCAAACTTTACAACGTACGGTTTTAGACGTCTGGGCACACTATGGGCACCCAATTTTTGACGTATCAAGGGTTATAGGCGATGCGGTGCAGATTTTCTGGCGTACTATATTCAAGATATTTTTGGGGGCGCCAAGACATGTCGGTACGGCTGACAACTGTCCAATCTTTTGGATGTTATGTTTGGTAAACTCTTACCGTGGGTTCAGGTATCGGCTCTGATATGGGTGCAACAGAATCCTCTGGTGTTGGCTCCGTAGTGACCTCTGCTGGTTCTATCGTAGGCTCGGGCGAAGGCTCAGCCGTTGGTTCAACCGTAGGCTCCGCTGTGGGTTCGGCTGCAGGTGCCGCCGTGGCCGCAGGTGTCGGCTGTGCCGTGGGGGCAACAGGCTCGGATGTTAGCTCGGCAGAGGGCTCTGCCGTGGGTTCAACCGTAGGCTCTGTTGTGGGTGCGACTGCAGGCGCTGACGTGGCTGCAAGCGTCGGCTCTGCCGAGGGTTCGGCAGTAGCTTCCAGCGTAGGTTCTGCCGTAGGTTCAACGACGGGCCCTGTTGTCGGTTCGGCAGTAGGTTCTACCGTGGGTTCAGGCGTCGGCTCTATTATTGTGGATCCAACGGTGGGCTCTGGAGATGGCTCAGCAGTGGGGTTCCCCGTGGGTTCAGCAGAAGGATTCGCTGTAGGTTCGGCGATGGGTTCTGCCGTAGGCTCGGGTGTCGGCTCTGCCGTTGGTTCAACGGTAGGCTGTGCTGTGGGTTCGGCTGCAGGAGCTGCCGTGACTGCAGGTGTCGGCTCTGCCGTGGGTTGAGCGACGGGCCCTGTTGTTGGCTCGGCAGTAGGCTCAACGGTAGGTTCAGGTGTTGGCTCTGCTATGGGCGTAGGTGTCGTCTCTGGTGTTGGCTCGATAGTGGGTTCTACCGTAGGTTCAGGAGAAGGCTCCCCAGTAGGTGCAGGGCTCGGTTCTCCTGTAGGCTCGGGCGTCGGCTCTGCGGTGGGATCAACAGTAGACTCTGGAGTAGATGGTACCGTAGGCTCGGGCGTTGCCTCTGCAGTTGGATCAACCGTCGGCTCTGCCGATGGTCCAACCGTCGGCTCTGCTGTTGGCTCTGCCGTTGCTTCAGCTGTGGGTTCAGCAGAAGGCTCTGCGGTAGGGTCGGCCGTGGGTTCTACCGTTGGCTCGAGCGTCGGCTCTGCCGTGACTTCACCGGTAGGCTCAGGGGTCAGCGCATCCGTGGGTTCGGGCGTCAGGCCTGAGGTAGGATCAACAGTAGGCTCTGGAGTAGGTGGTACCGTAGCCTCGGGCGTTGGCTCTGGCGTCGGCTCTGCCGTTGGCTCGGCTGTGGATTCTGCAGAAGGCTCCGCAGTAGGGTCCGCAGTAGGGTCTGCCGTGGCTTCTACCGTTGGCTCAGGCGTCGGCTCCACGGTGGGTTCAACTGTAGGCTCAGGTGTGGGTTCCGCCGTAGGTGGTACTGTAAGCTCGGACGTTGGCTCTGCCGTTGGGTCAACCGTCGGCTCTGTTGTTGGTTCGGCGGTGGGCTCAGCAGAAGGCTCCGCAGTAGGGTCGGCGGTGGGTTCTACCGTCGGCTCAGGCGTTGGCTCTGCCGTAGGTTCAACGGTCGGCTCAGGTGTGGCTTCGGCTGTAGGTGGTCCCGTAGGCTCCGGCGATGGCTCTGCCGTTGGTTCAACCGTCGGCTGTGCCGTTGGTCCAACCGTCGGCTCTGCTGCAGGCGCTGCTGTGACTTCAGGTATCGGCTCCGACGTGGGGACAACCGAAGGCTCCGCAATAGGTTCAGCGGTGGGCTCGGCACTAGGCTCTACCGTGGGTTCGGGCGTCGGCTCCGCGGTGGGGGCAACAGTTGGGTCTGGCGTCGGCTCGGCCGTGGGCGCTACTGTGGATTCAGCAGAAGGCTCTGCTGTAGGTTCGGCGCTCGGTTCTACAGTGGGCTCGGACGTGGGCTCCGGCGTTGGGTCAAGGGAGGGCTCTGCAGTCGGTTCAGCAGAAGGTTCTACAGTGAATCCAGGTGAAGGCTCTGTCGTGAGAGGTGTCGGCTCGGCAGTGGGTTCTACCGTGGGTTCGGCGGTAGGTTCAGACGACGGCTCGGAAGTGGGTTCTGCCGTGGGTTCGGCAGTGGGTTCAGCGGTAGGCTCTGCTAAGGGCTCAGCGGTAGGCTCGGGTGTTGGCTCTGGGGTGGTTGCTACGGTTCCCTCGGGCGTCGGTTCTGCGGTGGGTTCAACGGTCGCCTCTGACGTAGGTTCTGCACTCGGTGCAGGCGTGGGCTCGGACGTGGGCTCTACCGTGAGTTCAACAGTAGGTTCTTGCGTGGGCTCAACGGTAGGATCGGGAGCCGGCTCTGCCGTGGGTTCAACAGTGGGTTCGGACGTGGGTTCTACCGTAAACTCTGCCGTAGGTTCCGCGGTGGGCTCTGCTGTTGGTTCAGCAGTAGGTTCTACCAAAGGCGCGGGAGTTAGCTCTGCCGTGGGCATTACGGAGGGTTCGGGCGTTTCTACTAGAGGTGCCGGCGTTGCTGCTACTGTGGGTTCAGGACTCGGGGGTTCGGTAGATTCAGGCGTCGGCTCTGCCGTAGGTTCAGACGTGGGATCTGGCGAGGGCGCACTGGTTGGGTCCTGCGACGATGAAGATGGTGGGTCGACGGTAGGGATGCGCGCAGGTGCGAGAGAAGGTGCAGCTTCAGTGGACGTTGGGACAAGAGTTGCTAAATAGGTGGGCGCTTCAAGCGGAGACATAGGTTCAGGCGTTGTGTCTGCCAGAGAGCTAGGAGTAGCTCGAGCCGTAGGCTCAGGACCTGGCCAGGCTGTGGGTTCGGCATTGGGTTGCGATGTGCGATCAGGTGTTGATTGTACTGAAGGCTGACTAGTTTCTCCTGAGGTGGGCCTAGGTGTCGAGTCCGGCGCAGGTGCAGAAGTGCACCCGGCTGTAGGTTCGGAAGTTGGCTCTGCTACAGATTCAGCGCCCTCCTTCGCTCGGCCGCCGGCGCAAGCGTTGCTTTTTCTGAGGTGCAGGAGTTGGTCCGCTGAAGGCGCGATGGCTCTAATGCAAGCCCTGCAGTTACTCCTGCCGTGGGTCCAGGGGACGGGCTTGGAACAAGTACCGGTGTGAACCCCTGTGGGCCCAAATACAGGTTGCGGGGTATAGATTCAGGCGCCGATCAAAGGGTAGGGTCCGGCGTCGGCGCAGGGGTAGGTTTTGCTTGAGGGTTGCTTGTTGGGCGCGGAACAGACGCACCTGCGGGCTCAACTGTGACAATAGGCGTCGACTCTGGCGAAGGTGCAATGGTAGCGTTCACCACACGAGCCGCGCTCAAGAAACAAAGGCACCGCGGGTGCGGGGCTCGGAAACGCCGCAGGTACAAGCGTTGGGTCGGGCGAGGGCGCAACGTGGTTCATCAAGTGGCTTGCCTGAAGTAGAGGGAGACACCCCTAAACGAAAGACGCAGAAGATTGTTCTGCTGAGAGCTCTACTGCAAGCACGGGCGGCCACGTCCGCTGTGCGTCCGGGAGTCACGTCCTGCGGAGGGTAAGCGGCGACCTCGGCTGAGGGCGCAGAAACTCCCGCTGACGAGGGGTCAGCAGACGACACAGCAACTAGGGTGGCTGTCCCAGGTGAAAGCAACTGGCGACGCAGAAGGATCAGACGTTCATCCTACTGCAGACGCCGGTGCTGGCGCCGTGGTAGGCTCAGCAACAGTTCCCACGTGCGAATGCTACAGAAGGTTCCGATCTGTTTCTGCTGTAATATCGGGTGCCGATTCCGAGGTGGGTTCAGAGGGTATTTCTACAGTAGTGCCAGCGCGCGCAGTGTATGCGGGACTGGGGGCTAGGTTCTACGTAAGCACGAGGTTGGCTCCAGTTCAAATCAGTTGTTCGGCCAGCGGTAAGTGTGGTGAGATCAGGACCAGGGCTGTTTCTGGGGCAACATTTTACAGTCTGTCTGTTGCGACAGCGCCGTAGATGTCTCCAACCGAGTAACATACCGTTGTCTCTTGCGACAGCGCAGTTCCCGTCGCCAAACGAGTACGTACATATAACCTTGACATGTCGGTCTAATCTTGGGCTCAAAATAGGGTCCACGGAAACGCACGTACTATGTAGTTGCTGACAGGCGCGAGCTGCCTACGGCAGGGCTGTAAAATCCGATGACCAGAGGTCACAGCGCTGAACGACGCGGTCCGACGAAAGCCTTTTAATTTAACTACCCAACGTACAGAGGCCAAGGCAAAAAAAACAATAAAACACAAAAAAAGTACCAGCAAAAATCTCGATTTCGGTTGCCTCTTCTATATATACTCGTAGGCGCACCAGGTAAAAGCGTCGGAGGTGCCTAAACCCCTCTTAACCCATTTATTTGAAGCAACGAAGTATCCCGCACTATTTCAAAGTATTTTTGTCCCCAAAAAACAAAAACCGTTTCAGGCTCTAAAGGTTAAGACTGCACTTCCGTTCTAGGGACATCTTACTTGGAATTAGAGTTAGATCAAAGGTTTCCGTATACGCCAGTACAAAAAGGGTTTTTACACGGGGGGAGGCATTTTCACAACAAACTTGTCTTAAACATAAACACGGGGTGGCAGTCTAACCGCTCCCTCCCGTTTACGGGGGGGAAACTACTTGGAATTACGTAGTGTGGGATATAAATTTTGTAGTCACCAAATGGAATAAATATACATATCCTACAGGACTCTTACAACCCTTTTACTACCCCAAAAAGTATCCAACACTATTTTCAAATAGTTGTGTCCCCAGAAACCGTTTCCGGCTCTAAAAGAGTTTAAAGCAACGTATACCTGTCTCATTTTTTTTTAATACTTCGACTCCGAAACGGGAGGGCAGTGCTAAACGTGCTATTAATAAGGGGAATAGCGGTCAGATAAAAGGCGGCTTGACCAACCAATTACGGGGGTACATATTTTAGTAATCAGGACCAAACCTGGTTAGGAAAACTAGTAAAACTAGGGGAATATATAGCGTTTTGGGGCCTGTCATGGGTCCCCTCTTTACTATGGGCCTCCTCTAAATACCAAAACCCCTAAAAAAAGTACCCCACCTGCTCGACCGCGGAGGAGAAACATGAAATCTAGGAATTCAAGCATCCCTCTGCACTTGAAAGAAGGGTGCCAACAGCTGTGTGCATGCTTTGGTATATATACAAAACTGGTCGTAGCTTCGAAAATATATGGTTTTCTCTCAAGGGCGCGTCGGTCGTCGTACACCTATTAATAGCTGTAAGTTCGTCTTCGTACGAAACTATTCATAGTTCCAAAACATAAAAAAAATAGTTCGATCTCATCGGCATGTCGGTCGACACACAGGACTAGGCCTCTAGGCTTAGAGTCACACTTTCCATCCTCTCGTCTCAGATTTCTTTTGAGCTTCACGTTTCTAGCGGCTCGTCTTGATGTCAAGAAGTTAACGATAAAAGATACCCGCGTAGTCTGCGAGGTGGAAAAGCACATAACCGTGCCTCGTACTAAAAGTCCAAAGCATGTGACTGCAGCTTCATAGTCCTAGCGGTTCGTCTTGCCGCCAACTAAATAAATCAGTTACTAGGTGCGCAAACAGTGAGAAGGGTAAAAACAAAACAAAAAAAGTACTACAAAGCACGTGACTTTCGTCAACAAGTCGCCCCACGACCACTCACCTCTGTTGGTGGTATCGGAACTGGCAATTGCTGTTATACCAGCAATATCAGCGCAGAATCAGGAAAAGGTCACGCGGGAGCGTAAAAGCAGGCCGCGAGAACAGTGTGGAAGAACGCGAGACGTGAGGGCCAAGGAGACGGGGGGGGGGGGGGGGGGGGGGGGGGGGGGGGGGGGGAGGAAATACAAAAAGTCAGGCAAGAGGTGAAACGACAAAAATCAACGCGATCACCGCACGGTGGTTATGCAAATGATGGCAACTCACACCATGCACGTGAAGGAAAAGCAGCGCGCAGAGAAAGACAAAAAAAAAAAACGAAAACCGACACCGTCAACCAGGACAAAAATGGAACGCCTCTGTATAATTTTCCACAACAAAACCTCCTGGAAAACCACAAAAAAAAGTCTGAGAAGCAGACCGCGGCGTAATGGCGTGTTCATACAAAACTGAAAACACTCCGAACCCCTGGTCACGAGCAAACCACATGTATAATCCCATAACGAAACGAAGCCACACGTCAAAAACAGAAAGCATCAGCAAAGCGAAACAAAAACAAAAAATGTTGAAAATAAAAAAACGCCTACAACTTTCCACAGCAAAATCTCGTGGAAAACAACCAAGTCTGAGAAAGCAGGCTGATGAAACGAAAGCTCCCTCAACTCTGGGTCACGAGTAAACCAGATATCGGTATGATATGGCGAAACGAAGACACCCGTGAAAAAAAAGCACCAACAAAGCGACACTAAAAAAAAAAAATTAAAAATCGACGAGCGGAACCAGTGCAACACCGTTGCATGCGCACCGCAACGCCACCTTAACCCCTTTAGAGCCGGAAACGGTTTTTGGGGATGGATAAAACTACTTGGAAATAGTGTGGGATTATTTTTCCGGTGGTGAAAGGGTTAAACCTTCTCTTACTCCTGCAAAAAGGATCGCATACTAATTCCAAGTAGTTCGTCACCAAAAACACGAGTACAGCTCTAAAAGGCTTACAGGCCGGGGGGGGGGGGGAAGGAAACGAAAAAACGAAGAGAAAAAAACGCCACCGGAAGTTTGTTAAAATTATCTCACCGTTAACTCCACCGGGGCAGCCGTTGGCTCCTGAAACAACACATGCGAAGCAAGGTCGCCGTGCGCGGGGTGGGGGGGGGGTCCGGCAAAAGTCTGAGAAAAGGGTAAAAACAGAATAAAGTTACACAGGGACAAACCCGGAAAGCGAAACGATATGCTATTAATACCATCGGCGGCAACAGCGACGACTTATCAATACCTCTCTGTTCAATAATATAGAGTACGGTTGACTATTCGCGCCAAACTCAAACGAGCTCTATAATTTCGAACATGATGGTGTACGTGCTGGTATACGTTCACGTACCAAGCATGCAACACGCGAGACGGAACACAAAAAAAAGAACAGCCAATCTCGACGTGCGTGCGACGAAACGGATTGCTTTTCTCCAACCGATACCGTGAGGCGGGGGATCGCGCCGCATGCTGCAGGGATTGTATCGACAATTGGGAACGGTGCGCCGGGGACGTTCGAGAGAAAAGGGAAAACAGCATGCATAGTCTAGATCGG
>JAYJME010003762.1:0-11719 GCA_036873775.1 Costaria costata | reverse complement strand
GCCGCGGTCGAGAAGGTCAAGGCAGCGCCGAGCAATCGAGTTCGACGTTTCCGATACTGAGCGCGGCACGAAAAAAATCGCTTGCCGATCGCTGGCCTCTCGAGGAGCGGTGATCATTTTAGATATATCTATGCCAAACTGCAGTAATGGATACGAACTCTCATGCTCCCCCTAGAAAGCATTGAATGTGCCCGCTAGATGCATCACCATTCCCATACCTCGTGCTCTCCCCCCATTAGTGAAACAGGAGGGTTCAGCCCTGAACCTGAAAGGGCCACGCTCGATACATGTGTTAGGGTAGGCAGACCTTCTGTTCTCGAGTTCATGAAGATGCAGTAGAAGGTACGGGTGGTTTGCGCCTCGTGACGGGGGGATCGAGGTTCATCCAGGAACAATGCGGACGATCCACGAAGGGGCAAGCACGATAACGGACACGATGAGGACAACAGTGCCCACGGGGTGTGGGCCTGGTATAGCAGGTATCACTGATCACTTGTCTTTGCACGTCTTTTTCTCTCTTGGTGGCGCTGACTAAACACCAGGTTGTTGGCCCTTTGGTGTTTTGGGGATTTCCTATAGGACCAGGGAGGTTTCCCTCGCGGAAAATGCCATAAACCTCCATCGCTGCAGCAGGGAACCTCCTACGGTTTGATCCCAGCTTACAATGGACCACTATTCACAGCGCTGGTCAGGACAGCCGCTGCGCGTCGACGCATTCCTCCTGGCGCCTGTCGGCCCGCTGTAACATTAGCGGTTGCATTCCATCAACCCCACGCTTCTTCCTCTTCCTGCCCTTCTTCTTCAGCTCGGATACCTTGACGGTCATGGCTGCCTTCCACTTAGTCCCAAATAAATCGTTCTCATTGCGGCAATTCGCCAAATGTCATCCATTTCCTGTATCGTGTGGACGGAGTACCTGGCGCCGTCTTCCATAACCCGCTTCCCCTTAAGCTGGAGACCAAGTAGTATTTTCACAATCCCCTTAATCTCGTGTTTGCCCTGTTTCTGTCTTGTTTCCGAAGCTTTCTAATAGCTTCAAGCTGCCGAACTACGTCTTTCCTAAGCTTTTTGAGAGCTTCACGCCCCTAAGCCGTGCCATGGTTGCCCTCAGCCTCGTGAGCCGTGTCATCGTGGACTTCAACCTCCTGAACGGTGTCATCATTGGCCTCAAGCTCCTGGTCCATGTCATCGTAGTCATCGGTGCCCTCACCCCCCGGAGCCAAGTCATCGTTGGCATCTGAAGCCAATACATTGATACATTTCGTGCGATCCTTCAGCCCCGTGTACCCCAACGTACGGAGTAAGTGGTCCATCCAGCGCAGCACCAGGTAGTTCGCCCGGAGAAAATCGTGCTCCTTCTTTCCCTGTGCCTCGACGAGGAAGAAGCCCGCCCTCTCCTCGTTCGACAGCTTTTCTATGCTGCATGCGTTCACGATCTCTCTCTTGTGCTTCAGGACGGTGAACATATCATCGAAGGTAAGCTCGCGCCTGAAGTGTTTCTGCACACCGTATTTCTTCAATGCGGCGATGTTTGACGGTTGGGCATTGCCAGAAATCTTCAGCGCGAGGAGGTGGTTTTCGTCGTTGCGGGTGCACGACATGACGTCGACACTTGCCATGATGTTCTTCTCCGCCTGCTTCATGTCAAGGGCGTTGAAAACATCGAATTGCTCCAGGGCGTCGCCGCTGCTCTCCTCCTCCTCATCATCATCGTCACTGCCCCCGCTGCTCTCATCGTTGTCGTCGTTACCTCTGAGCTCGATTTCTTCTTCTTCACTCCATCATGCGCCATTTATAGCCTTTTTTCACGACCATCCAAAAAACAATTCATACCACAGCTTAATTTTGAGGGCTTCCTCTGCTCGGTTGCAAGCCCAGATCCTGGTCATCCGATCCGGAAGGTACTAGATTGTATCACTTGTATCGTTCACGAGAAACCTGTTTCTCACCTGAACCATCATGCCAGTGGTAACATCACGACTGGCCATAATATTTGCCACCTCGGCCTCCGTTGCGGTGGTCATGTCGTGATATTGCGGGAGGGGCAAGTAGAACGCCTGGGGGGGTCTCTCTTTCCCCTTCTTGGCCTTCGCGCGCTTGGGAAGTGCGACAGCGATTTCTTTTGTTATAACGTCCCTCGAACGGCCACCCATCTGCCCCCCGTCAATCCATGTGAATATGGATTTGTCCGGGAAGAGGTACACCATGTAGACCGGCTTGGTGTAGTCAATCGCCACGGTTATTGTCGGAGTGTAGAAGATCACATCGAACTCGGGCCAGCGCGTGTCGACGTCGGCCAGTTCCGCCTTGTGGGGAGAGTCTGAGCTATACGTCCTGATCTTGAGGTCCGGATTTGTGACCTTGAGGTTAGCTTCCGTGGCGTCCATGTAGCTTTTGGATCCAAAGCACCCGACCACCTTTTGCCGGTTGAAGATGTCGTTGGCCATCATCAGCATTGCCGCTGGGTGGGGTGCTTGGACGAATGTTCGCTGCAGGACAGGCTTGGGCACATTGATGCGGCGAACGCTGACCTCCGGCGAGAGCGGGGGGGTACATGATCTTCTGCCCCCCCAAGCTGAAACTCGTGGGTGGGCAATAACTGCTGCCCGCCCGTCTGTAAAACATCACCGATGAATGTCTGCACGGCAAGATCCAGGTTGAGATCACACACATGACAATCAGCTTTTTGCACCTCCCGCCAGCCGTAGGAGTATCTCGTAGCTCGGAAAAAGCTGGTCCCCGTTCGTCTCGTAACAGGTGACAGCGTTCATAACCGCGCGGGCCTCATCGATAATTAAGATGCTCACCACCGGTTCTTTTACCAGACGATCTAGGGACTCGTACTCACAGATCATGCGCCTGCGGCCTTCGGCGGTCTTGATGGCTTCGGTGTTCTTGTAGGACACGAACCCTAGATGGGCCATCCTCCCGGTGATGCTCTCGGCCGTCGATACTCGAGCGGTAACGGAGCGTACTTATTTGGTCTCCGGGCGCGCCTTCGGGGCCGCCTCCTGCCCCGCCGCCTGGCCCGCTTCCACTGGTTCCTCCGCGCTCTTTTCCACATACTCCGCAACCCTGTACGTTTTTCCTGCCGACATCCCCGCATTCATCACGATGACCTTTTCGCGTACGCCGCGAATGGAGGGAACGCAGCCCGTATCGTCGGAATCGTCTTGCACTTGCACGTTTGGGACGTTGGGCACGTTGGACATGTTGGGTACGCTGGGTGGCCCGGGAGCTTCGGAAGCGTTGGAACCGTCGGACATGTCGGGAACTTTGGGTTGCCCGGGAGCTTCGGAACCAAGGGAAAAGCGCGTGTTCACGGCCCGCTTCGAGAAACAACTAAGTATGAAGCTGCTATTTCCGAGGCCCAAGATACCTGATTCATGCAATGGGGGGGGGGAACGATTCGCAGGGGCATCATGTAGGCATGAATGGGGTGGGATATATTATTTTCGTTGGTACATTGTGTTTGCTGTGGTCAGTCGTTTATTTCAGTGTTTCAGGGGAGCGTGGGAGTTTCGTGTCCATTACCGCAGTTTGACATATTTCTTTAAAAAAAGAAACGAACGAGTAATACATTTGTCAACCTGTGGTTATTAAGGGGGCGCGGGAGTACCCAAGAAGGGAGGATGGGACAATTCGAGCGAAAACGCCCAGCGAGCCAGCGAGGTGCGTAATATTGTGTTGGGTAGAAGTTGTCGGGGAACAAGCAACGGCGCTGGCTGCCTGTGCTTTCTAGCTCCGCGTTGGTGTGCTCTGTCTCCCTCTGACCGTCAATCCGCACGATTGCTGAACTTTGTTCGACCACCCTTGCCGGCCACCTTTCAAATTCTCGCACAGCGACGTGTTCGCGTCTCCCCCAGCTGTTCCTGGACCTGGCCAAGGCGAAGCGGGTCGACCTGGCGTCTGCCATGTGTTCACCGAAAGACAGGCTGGCCCTGAGGGACGTCCCGGACCACATCCGGCGTCGGTCGATCAGACCGAGCGGCGGAGGGGGGTCCGTGGAAGCCTCAGGCGGAGGAGGAGGGGGGGGCATGAACGAGCGGGACGAGGTGAGTCGTCGCCGGTTGCTTGCGCTTGACGCCGCTGTTTCGACGCTCGGGCTGCAGTAGAATATCTTCGATACAGTATGTGTTTATTTCGTCGAATCTGTAGCGTCGTGCAGCAGCAATTGGACACAGTGCGAGGTGTTGGGCAGTGATGAGCCGCCGCTCGGAGACTTCTTGGGGGCAACGTTAGAAGGAGCACGTGGGGGCGTTTTCTACAGGAAGAGGTGTCAAGGATCCAGCCTCGTAAAGGAGCGACCAATTCTCCCAGCCCGGTTGAATTTGGAGCGCACCGAAGATCGAACGATAAACCTTGCCATTTTTTTTGGTCACGGGCACCAAAGATTGGGGCGAGGGAAAGCGGTAGGGTGAAATTGCTTTTCGTGATTTCCATCGACCCGTTCGAACGGAGAGTTTCAATCTAGTGTTTTATTCCCGGTTGATGTCGTAGTGAAAGGCCACACCGGCGTCCCAAATTGCCGTGCCGATGACATGGGGGAACCATGCGTGATCAAATAGATACCTTTTTCACGGGGAGGTTGGCTGCCTCTTGAAGACAACCTAGGTCGGTGACAAGTAGGACGAGAAAATCGCTCACGAGTACTCTTCCGTCTGACTCACACTTCCACGAACACTCCTGAAAAAAAAAACGTACAACAAGCACCTTGCTCGACACATCTTTATTTCGTGGCCCCAGGGGATTGACCATACCGACTTTTCCAAGGGCCTCTGCAGTATATCAACAGTTTCTCTGCCCTGGGGCATCCGTAGACTCTTTTTCAACAGAGGCGCACCTAATCTGGGCGCCTCATGTAGCGTAGTCGGCCACTACTTTAAAACTCGTGCCGATGACATGGGGGAACCATGCGTGATCAAATAGATACATTTTCACGGGGCGGTTGCCTCTTGAAGACAACGAGGTCGGTGACAAGTAGGACGAGAAAATCGCTCACGAGTACTCTTCCGTCTGACTCACACTTCCACGAGCACTCCTGAAAAAAAAACCGTACAACAAGCACCTTGCTCGACACATCTTTATTTCGTGGCCCCAGGGGATTGACCATACCGACTTTTCCAAGCGCCTCTGCAGTGTATCAACAGTTTCTCTGCCCTGGGGCATCCGTAGACTCTTTTTCAACAGAGGCGCACCTAATCTGGGCGCCTCATGCAGCGTAGTCGGCCACTACTTTAAAACTCGACGCCTTCAGGCCCTCTTTCGAGCCGCTCCGTCTCGAACGACAGCCAATATCCCATCTAACTTTCGGTGTAATTCGACCTGCGACAACTCCTTTTTCTCTGCCCTCTCGCTAACCGTAACAATACAACGGCAAAACTACACGTTCCTTCACAACCACATTTAAGAGTTAAACCGTGGCGCACATTCTCCGTCGCACATTCTCCGTCGCACATTCTCTCACACAAAAAAGGACGCCATGCTCCGAAGTAAATGTACGTCCTAAGGTGCAATCACGCGATCTTCTTGGTGATAGTGTGCCGAACGATTCCCGTGTTCCAGTCTAGGAGCATTCGGTACGGTACATTCAACAACAGCAATGACGCGATACCGTAACAGCAGCTGCCGACCCAGCTAGGCATCTCGTCCACGTTCCTCACACACAGGACTCGCTCCTTAAACCCAGGGATGCTCAGGTCTCGAACGTAGGATTGATACGCGTCACGGCAGTTGGCCGCGCAGAACGAGCTGTACGCGACATCATACCGCTGCTCTCCGGCATCCGTTAGAAACCCCACCTCTTTTGAGAGGTGGAGCTTGGTGAGCGTGACCGAGTCAGCGCCGGACAGCACCGCAGTCGCATCCTCGCATTGCGTGAAGGGGTAATCTTCCCTTGCGCTGTGGGTAACGACCGTCACTACGTGAGTTTCGGTTCTGCGAAGATATCAACACGAACAGGCCGAGGGAAACGCGGGATTTTCGCAGCTTGGGTACATTGCTTCCGCAGGCCGAACAGCGAGCTGCCCGTGATTGTTCATTGTTGTTCTTTTGTTTTGTCTTCGTGACTACAGTAGCGTCGATGAAAACACCCACATAAGCACACAAACTTGGTCAGAGCAGTTCTGTCGGTGTGCGCACAAGATCTTTTACGAGAAGCCGTTGGAGGCGTGCAGAAAGAGGTGTATGGCATCACCGCAATGCAACCCGGGGCAGCACACTGGTACCATAAGGGAAACGAGGAAGGATACAAAACCACGACGACGGGTGTGCAGACTCGGCTTTGCTCTCCTTCTCATGTTGCCGGTAGCAAAAAAACAGCCAGCCAAGAGTCAGCAACTTATGAGGAACGTCTCATGTAGATAGTCAAACTACGTCCAACAAGCAGCACTAGGACCCGCACTAACCTTGTGCCTCCGTTGCCGTCTGATACCGTCCGAGTTTGGTTCTCAAAGTGGTAGCAGCTGGCGGTGAAATATATCACCGGAGTGCTTGCTCGCAGCTGTTGCACGTACTGCTGCACGTTCAGCTCCCGATCAAGGTTTGCCACGAAATGCCGCGTACCTGCATCCCAACACATGGGGCCATAGAAAAACAAAAACGTACCGGCAAAGAATATGCCGCAAAATATCAACGGCAAAATAGGTTCGTCCTGGTAGTCGTCGTCAAGTATACTAACCCCTTCGTTCTTCCTCTGGACCTCCCGGTAGCGACCGAGCGAAATGAGCAAGCCCAGAAGCAGCGCCCACACAGCCAGCTGCGTTACCCAGCTCATGAGGCGGATTTTCATCCGGCCTTCCCCGCGTTCCGCACGGTGCTCCCCGGCGGACATGGCGCGCTCGTTTCCGCTCGAGTTTCGCGACTGTGCCGGGGGTGCTTCATCATGTCCGTCTGGGCGTGCCGCCTGTGGGTGGGTTTGGTCAGCACACGGTCGTGATCATTGCTGCCTGGTGTCTTCTACTCTCGAACGTGCTCAGTCGATACGCACCCCTCGCAAAGCTGACATGGGAGGGCAGGCAGGAAAAGCGTTTGGTCGGGTACCACATACTTGCCGATAGCAACAAGAAACGAACGCATTACCTACCTGATGAACGGCACTGGTGCGGGTGGACGTTTCGCTATCGACGGCCGCCCCCTGTATTGTGGGCCTTTTCGGTAATGGTGGCCTTTCTGGCGTTTCGTTATCGACGGCCGCCGCCTGTATTGTGGGCCTTTTCGGTAATGGTGGCCTTTCTGGCAATGGTGGCCTTTCTGGCAATGGTGGCCTTTCTGGCAAGGGTGGCCTTTCCGGAAAGAGTGCCCTGTAAGCCGGTGCTGGGCTGTCCGGCTCCTGCTGCACACGAACGAAAACGAGTCGGATTCTTAGTGCCAGCACATCGGCTGCATATGTAGCCATTTCGCCACCAATATGTACAGCAGTGTGGTACAGCAAGACGGACATGTGCCATCAACCACGCGAAAAACAAAGACATCGTTGACAAGAGGAGCCAAAAGGCCCGCGCTGCATCTATACACCTAGAGCCTTTCGCGTGTAGTTATGGCCCTAGTCATTATTTCAGGAGAATTTTGTCTGCACACCATCACACGCGCAGGAAGCAGCATATGCCAATTCTTATATCTTCGCTCGACCCCATGCGCGACAAAAGCCCGTATCACGTGGCTTCCGGAGCAAGCGCAGGCGTGTGCCAACGAGAACGTAAAAAATACTGGAACATATATATGTTGTCTCGAAGCGAAAAACAGTGAGGGGAAAGGACCGCCATCTACGGGGGAGGTGGCCTCAGTATTTCTAGCCCCGAAAGTGGTCGACCAGAAAATAGCAGACCATGTCACACACACGAGTGCGCGTTTAGCGCGCTGTTGAGTCATGGCCCCACATAGTTTGCGATGACAAGGGTTGGGTTTTGATACAGCCCCCAAACGCTGCAGATTCGATTCAAAGACGCTGCGGCTTGAAAAAAATACGCGTCACCTTGGCACCGTCGGTGGAAGTCTCCGGGACAACGGTTGCTCCCTGGATATTTCTTGGCCTTTCCGGCAGCGGTGGCCTGTAAGGCGGCGGTGGGCTGTCCGGCGATGGGGGCGGACGAGCTGGGTCCATCTGCAATTTTAAAAACAAAACAAGTCGTCACAAGAAGGAATCTTCTCAGAGATTGGACTCCGGTGGATTCTTTGACCGCAAGCAGCAAAAGTGTTTAATGTAGGACAGTAGTAGTGACGTAAGTTAGTTCGGCCCAAAATACAACATCCTACAGAGCGGCAAAATACCAGCAAAACACGAACGCTTCTTTGGTGTGTACTCCTTGTTGTGTAGTCAGGGACGAACAGTTAGTGTTACGGAAGTGATGGGCAGGTGGTGGGGCGGAGTTGTGATGGTTGCAGGTAACTCAACGGCAGCTGCGGGAGCCGTATGTATGTACGTAGAACATCAATAGCTCCCAGTGACGCCGTAGCATCGCTCAAAACCATGACAACAAATTGGAGTCTTGAAAAACATATCGATGGCGAAGTTTCTCCTACCAAACCTTGGCTGCCACTACCTTTTATTGAGTTCGCCTGAAACTAACTGCTGCAAGGAACCAGGAAACACACAGCGCCCGTTGTCTCGCTTAAGAGTCCCGGCCGGCGTCATGTGTTCAACATCTGAGCCAGCACAAGCTGTACGCGCCCTTCTTTCTATATCTACATGCTACATGACCCCGCCCGTGAGCTTGCCCTGTAAGGAAAGCACGACCAAGCATGATCATTTATCCCAGTTGTATAAGGCGATTTGAAACCCCACCCAACTTTTTCAATCGTGCTCGAATCGGGAAACTACTTGAATACACTACAGCCGACTCTGTACGATACGGTCCCGATAGCCGACTCTGATTGGCCTGGGAATCACGCACCACCAGGTGGATGATACGTTGTACGATAGCTGGTTGGCTGACTAAACTAAAACACTACAGTCGGCCAATGGGCATCTCTCGCGCATCATCTCGGGCCACGTGCTTCGTTTTGACCCGAAAAAAAAATGCGAATGGTGGGCAAAGGGGGGCGGGAGCACAAACATGGCTTTTGTGGACATAATACTATCTGTGACGTGTGACGAGTGGTCATAGCAATATCTATGGCGAGTGGAGAGGGCTGTGTCATCGTGAACGGGCTATGGGCTATGGGGTAATATAGACAACACGTTGCTTCGAGCTCACTCGTTTTTGTCAAGCGATGCGATGGATAGGCACGGCCCTCCAAGCCTCAAAGTAAAGTCAACAGGCACACGCGTCAGACAGAGGCGACCGTGACAGACGCCCAAAAGCTAGATCATGAGCACACATGGACTTGCATGCGTGCCACGGGACCAGAAAGCTGCCGATTAGCGCCATCAAGGCTCACCAACAGCGCCCGGTGGCCCACGTGACCGCGCCAAAACACACAAAAACGATCAACGTAGGCAAGAAAAATCGTGGGCACATTCACACGACACACGAAAGACACGTAAAGACACACCTTCCGTATCCTCGGGACGTTCCTGGTAAGTGTGCTCCTGGCTGTCGCTGCTCGCGCAGCTTCTGCTCTCTCGCGGTGACTCCGCTGCTGAGTTGTGCGAGTTGGCGCGCGTGTGGCGTGGAGGATGGCGGGTTTTGAAACGAGAAACTGCGAAAAAGCCGACGAGGCGGGCCAACAAAAAATGAATCTCCCGTACACGAGCTACGACACAAAGGGATACGACCACATTCGTGTTGGTTACCCGTGTGTCCGTACAAGGGGTACACCTTGCAGGCTGTGAAACACCACGAGATGACACAAACGGGGGAAAAACCTCACGTGTGTGACGTCGGCTAGTGAAGGCGGGCATTCGCACAGTCGGGTGCTCTCAATTGACACAAGAGGTCGCATGTGAAACCACGATAGAAAAAAATACGACCACTTCTTGCGTGTGACGTCGGTGGATGCCCTTACACAACTCAGAGTCCTGCCAGAATGGCACTACGCACTTGGATCAAAAACCGACATGGTAGTACATAAGACGACGCACTTGGATCAAAAACCTTTTGTGTGCGACTTCGGTGGGTGCAAGCAGGCATTCGCCCAGTTGAGAAAACTGAAGAATCACAAGGAAACCCACACCATCGAGGGCCAGATTCGTCGCAAGAGAGATATTTCTCTAAGCTGGACTTTAGGATCGTGAACTGTGTCACGGGACATGCATCATTGAAGTGAGTGAGTACAACCTATCATGCGAGATGAGCAGGATGGCGGACGTGAGCATCACTCGTTGTTGCTGGATATACGCTCACCATCTATTGGATTCGCTACAGCCCCTGTGGAAAGTACCGCGTCGGGTCAGAGCAGATCAAGATTCAGCGGCCAACCCGGGAGAAGATGCTGAAGGAACACCTTGCCAAAGTTTGTTCGGCGGACTTCACACCGAATCATCAAGAAACTGTTCACATGCTTTATGATCTGGGTTTCGAAGGAAGAGGGCCCCGAGGTCATGCTTTTTCCGCATGCCGTCAAAGAGTTGGTTTTGTTGTAGAGACACCAGTGTCTTATCATGTCTAGAGAGAGGTATAACTTGCCTAAATTATGTTGGAGAATTGTGTGCGCTATGGAGGTGCGTGTGGCACCGATAGAAACCGTTTTGGCGTACATTGCACATGATTGCTGCCCGGGTAGAGAGGGGGTGCGGGCAGCACGGGGCACATTTCATAGATCATCGCGCTAATTGTGACGAGCGGGGGCGGAGTTGGTGGCTAGGGGGGCCCGTGGATGCTTCAAATGCGGATTGTGGGTGTGTGCTTCGATTTGCCTCATTTTTTTTGCGGCGATGGATATATACGGCCCCAACACACACGTGTGCCAATTTTCAGGGCTGAAAAATCTGGCGGCGAGTGCAGCAGTAAATTGTGTATACTTCACTGCTGTAAAAGCTTCAAATGAGCTTTCAAACTCGAGATCTGATTCGATTTTCATTTTTCTTTTTTGGATAGTTTGGTACGGGCCACAGGCACACGCGTGCCGACTGCAGAAACTATACCTCAAAATGGTGTCGACTTCTGCAGCTTGACGTGTACACTTACTGCTATGCTAATGGCTGACACTGGAATCGACTCCAAATATTTTCTCTTCAGATAACGTTACAGTTATAGGTCATACACACGCCCTGATAAAATAAATCCACCAGACGATAATGTGGGGCCCACTTATGCGCAAAACGTGTTATCCGTTGGGTTGGTTCCCTTCGAGATTTCAAATATTTTTTGGGCGGGAAGGCACAAAAGCGGCACCAACGTATCGAAACGCACGTTAGGGGCTATAGGGAATTGATGGTGATGTGCGTGACTCACAAAAATGTCGTGGGGGATGCACGGGGGACGGAGGGGGCAGGGGGGAGGGGAAATTATATATAGGGGGAGGGGTGCTATCTTGAGGAGCCACTCCGGACTTTTTTTTTTGTGTTTTTGTTGATTTTTTGAGCAAATATATTTGTTTTAAATGTTTTTTCAGCAGAACCCATACTATTTCTAGTATATATGTTCTAGAGGTAGGAAACACGCCTTACGGAAAACGGCATAACTCCCGAACCCTTGCTGATTTCGTGTCCGTGAGTATCTTTGAAGAAAGCTTACATTGATGGCTATCTTTTTTGTCTGACTTGCCAGATCAATTCGACGCATTCTTCAACCCGAAAAAACCCTCAGAGACGATCGCTATAAATAGCATTCCGCCATCT
>JAYJME010003761.1:0-11720 GCA_036873775.1 Costaria costata | reverse complement strand
GACACACGTTCTACGGTTGGCCAACGCTTGTCCAGTCGTGGTTGATAAAAGCCTCAAGCATGTTTTGTAGAACTGATGAGCGTCTACACTTCCTGCCTCGTTTTCACAACATGCTCTTAGAAGAGACGAGCAAGACGCCATGAAGATTCGCGCTCACCATCGGTTCTAAACAATATTGGCTGCGGCGAGCATCGACCATGAGTGGACAAACGTTGCACAAACGTAGAGAGTTTGGCCACTCGTGGTTGATGAACGCATCATCCCATGTTTTGTAGAACTCGTTAAGATCGGCAATCCCCTTGGCGTTTTACTCGTCACTGCCCGGGGCGTTTTATGAGAACGGCGCAGGAAACTCTGATGAGCGCCAAATCCCCCTGGCGTCTTTCCCGTCGCTTCTCGCGTGGAGATGTGCGAAAGCAGGGGGGCAGGAAAATCTCATTTGCTGCCCAGTTTTTACAACACGCCCCGAGCCGAGACGAGCAAGACGCCAAGGAAATTGGCACCCCTCATCAGACCTAAAAAGCACTGGCCGAGGCGTTTATCAACCACGAGTGTCGGACATTCGTTAATCGCTTGTCCACTCGTGGTTGGTAAACGCCTCAGTCAATGCTTCGTAGAACTGATGAAGGGCGCAAAACACCTTGTCGTCTTTCTCGTCTCTGCTTAGGATGTTTGGTGAAAACGGGGCAGGAAAAGAGAGAGACCAGAAAGACACCAGGGAGATTGGCGCTCATCATGAGCTCTACCAAGAAGTGGCTAAGGCGTTTATCAACCACGAGTGGACACACGTTCTACGTTTTGCCAACGTGTGTCCCGTCGAGGTTCATAAATGCCTCAGCCATGTTTTGTAAAACTGATGAGCGCCTACACTTCCTGCCTCGTTGTCAAAACAGGCTCCTAGCAGAGACGAGCAAGACGCTAGGAAGATTTGCGCTCACCACCGGTTCTAAGCCTTATTGGCTGAGGAGAGCATCGACCATGAGTGGGCAAACGTTGCACAAACGTAGAGCGTTTGGCCACTCGTGGTTGATGAACGCCTCAGCCAATGTTTTGTAGAGCTGATGAGGATTGCCAATCCCCCCGGCGTCTTGCTCGTCACTGCCCGTGGCACTTTATGAGAACAGCGCAGGAAACTATGGGGAGCGCCAAGTCTAACTTGCGTCTTTCCCGTCGCTTCTCGCTTGGAGATGTGTGAACGCGGGACAGGAAACCCTCATTTTCTGCCTCGCTTTGACAACATTCCCTGAGCCGAGACGAGCAAGACGCCAAGGAGATTGGCACCCCTCGTCAGTCCTACAAAACCCTTGCTGAGGCGTTTATCAACCACAAGTGTCGGACATGCGCTGAGAGCTTGTCCACTCGTGGTCGGTAAACGCCTCAGCCGATGTTTTTTAGAACTGAAGAAGGACGTCACGCACCCTGGCGCCATTCTCATCTCTGCTGGGGGGGGGGTGTGAAAACGAGGCAGGAAATGAGAGAGGGCAAAAAGACACCGGGGAGATTGGCGCTCATCATGAGTTCTACCAAAGATTGGCTCAAGCGTCTATCAATCGCGGGTGGAGACACGTTCTACGTTTAACCAACGTGTGTCCCGTCGTGGTTCATAAACGCCTCAGCCATGCTTTGTAGAACTGATGAGCGTGTACACTTCCTTCCTCGTTTTCAAAACAGGCTCCTAGCAGAGACGAGCAAAGACGCCAGAGAGATTGGCGCTTAACATCGGCTCTACAAAATATTGGTTGCGGCGATCGCCGACCATGGGTGGACAAACGTTGCACAAACGTAGAGCGTTTGACCACTCGTGGTTGATGAACGCCTCAGCCAAAGTTTTGTAGAGCTGATGAAGATCGCCAATCCCCCCGGCGTCTTGCTCGTCACTGCCCGGGGCGCTTGATGAGAACGGCGCAGGAAACTCTGATTGGCGCCAAATCTCCCTGGCGTCTTTCCCATCGCTTCTCGGGTGGAGGTGTGCTAAAGAAGGGCAGGAAACCCTCATTTTCTGCCCAGTTTTCACAACACTGCCCGAGCCGAGACGAGCAAGACGCCGAGGAGATTGGCACCCCTCATCAGGCCTAAAAAGCACTGGCCGAGGCGTTTATCAACCACGAGTGTCGGACATGCGTTGAGTGTTTATCCACTCGTGGTTGGTAAACGCCTCAACCAATGCTTCGTAGAGCTGAAGAAGGACGTCAAGCACCCTGGCGCCTTTCTCGTCTCTGCTTAGGGTGTTTTGTGAAAACCGGGGAGGACATACGAGGCAATACGGGCGACCCAAACGCGAGCTTTCTGCCCCAGCCGCAGTCGAAAACCCCACGCAACCAGAGTGCTCGCGACCTTGCCCAGCTTCGAAACAATGGTCGGTAGTTCACAAACACTCATTTTACGGAGGACCATACAAATCAAAATCAAATACGTATGCTTACTAATAGTAATAGGGGCATTGTTCCATGTTTTGGTCATTTTTTTTCTGACTCAAACGGGGCTCCTTAACTCATAAACTGCCCAGTCTCGATACGAAGCATTATTATACCATATGCTTTGTCGTATACCAATACTTCGTACAAGTCATGGGATTGTTCAACGGGTCGCCCTTTCATTTGTGGTCCCAAGGTCGGCTTGTTGGCATGTTGGGTGGGTAGAGAGCTCCTCAACTAAAGAGCCACCTCAGAAAAAACAGAAAAATCGTGGAACAGCACCCCTACAACAGCACGCGCCACATGTTGGAACAACACCCCTGCCATAGCACGCGTCAAATATTGGAACAACACCCCTACCACAGCACTTCCAAATGTTGGAACAAAACCCCTACCACAGCACGTGCCAAATGTTGGAACAACACCCCTACCGTAGCACGTGCCAAATGTTGGAATAACACCCCTACCGTAGCACGCGCCAAATATTGGAACAACACCCCTTACTGTAGAAAAAATAGGGGGGCATGCAGTGTTTTTGCTTGTTTTTTCCACCGTTGGTTCTGAGTATTATTATCTACCGTAGCAATAGCTCCTCAATACATATTCTTCAACCCGACGAATGTCCCATGCTGTCAGGGTTAGGACTGCGGATAGATGTTAGAGCTAAGTGTATTCCAACCGCTTTGTCCAAAACTACGCCAAGATATATACAGCCCTGAGTAAATGCGGGCTGTTTACCTTACTGTTCGATCCGTAGGGCAAAGCCTGTATGTTCAATGTCCCCCTGGGGACAGCGTGGGAGCCGTTATCGCAGATGACAAATGGGATACTGGCGTGTGCTGTTTAAGTTACGTCGCAAGCATGTGAACTGTTAAGTTAGATCCGTATCGCTTTGTCTGTCTGCTCGATGCCCCCCTGAAGGAACCGTTGCAACTCAGGGCAGTCAGTGGTGCCGTTGTCACAAGTGTAAAAGTGAGGTATGCATTATATTATTTAGTAGTATCGTAACTAATTAGTGTACAAGTAAATCGTATGGGTATTAGTACGACCATACCAAAAGGCACTTTAAATTTTGCATATGGGGACAATTAATAGAGCCCATTCAAACCAAACAACTTGCTTATAGTCATATCGCAAGAAAACGGGAGGTTGTTTACAGGAAACTCGCCAGGGCTACTGACAACTACCCGGTTCATCGCAAGAAAGTGGCGGGTATTGACAGCTACTACACATCGCAAGCACATGGGAGCTGTTTATAGTTACACATCATAGCCAAATGGGGGCTGTTTATAGGTACACGCCTCACGCAAATGGGGGCTGGTTTTTGTCGCTCATCGCCAGCACATGGAGGTTGCATATAGTTTGCTATGGAGCAAACGTCGGAACTGGGAAACTTCAGGGGTGCCGACACCGCAAGAAAATGGGAGCCAACGATAGTTACAGTGCAAAGCAAATCGAAGCTGTTTACACGAAGTCACACTGCGAGCAAAGGGGGGATGTTTATACAGTGGTTAGATCCGTACCGCGAGGCCTGTCTGGTTGATGTCCTCCTGGAGAAAGCGGCGGAACTCCGAGAAGTCGATCTCTCCGGACCCGTCGATGTCAAAGTAGGCGAACAGCGACTTGATGTCTTCGTCGCTCAGCCCAAGCCCCTGTCCACCATCGATCACATTATAGGTGGCGGCGGGGGGCAAGGGGAATTGCAACCCTTATTAACTATTAAAAATCGAAGGCTGGTGCCGAGGACAGTATGGTTGACCTCGTTACACAGCGCTGCCAACATGACTCCTGTACGGAGAAACCGAACATCAACGTGAGGGGCAGCAACGCGGCGACGTACTGCTGGCAACATGATGAGGACAATATGGTAGGCATTCGCAAAGGGCTTGGTTCGCATGCCTCCTGCGCGACGGGAACCGAGCTTCAGTGTTGAGGCCTTGCACTACCACGCTAACTATACTACTGCTACTACTACTGCTGCTACTGCTACTACTACTGCTGCTACTGCTATTACTACTCCTACTACTACTGCTGCTACTGCTACTACTACTGCTACTACTACTGCTACTACTACTGCTGCTACTGCTACTACTACTGCTGCTACTGCTATTACTACTCCTACTACTGCTGCTGCTACTACCACATTACTACTACTTCTGCTACTACTACTACTACTACTACTACTACTACTACTACTACTACTACTACTATTAATACTACTATTACTGCTGCTGCTACCACTACTGCTGCTACTGCCACTACTATCATACTACTACCACTGCTACTACTACTATTAATACCACCCCTACTACTACAGTACTACTACAACAGCTAATACAATTAATGCTACTGTAGCACTGCTACTACTTTGCTAAGCGCGAAGTAACTTGCTGGTTTCGAGGCAGCAATAGACATAGACCGCACCTCGCTTTACCCAGAGAAAGCATGAAAACGCCCGGGCCGAAAACTGTACGTGTGCCAAATACACGAAACCGGTTGCTGCAAGGCCTTTCAACGCCTGCAAGGCTCCCAAGGGAGCCCTCTAAACAACGGCTTAGGATAGAGCTTCCACGGATGGTGGTATTGATTGTTGACGACCATTGTGCGGGCTATGAAACATTCCCGATGGTGGGATCAAGCCACGGGGGCAGACCCAACCCAACCCCTATCCCTAACCCTAACCCTAACCCTAACCTTAACACTAACCCCAAAACGGGCCAGAAACGGACCAGAAACGGGTCAGAAACGCAGATGCGCCGCGTTAGATTTTTTAAAGAAACAATCCGAACTGTGGATCGCGATTGGCGAACTGCGGACCAAGATTTGCCTCCTGGCCCTAATAGTGGGTCAAAATTTCCTAGAGATTTCAATGCACGCCTGGAAGATTCATCCTACTGCGTTGTCAAGACTACTACTTCAAGGTCTGCAAGGCCTGCACGGAAGTCCCACGGAAGTCCCGTGGGAGTCAATTGAAGCCGTAAGAAAATCCGAACTGTGGATCGCAATTGGCGAACTGCGGACCAATATTGTCCTCCTGGCACTAATAGTGAGTCAAACTTTCCTGGAGAATTTCAATCCACGCCTGGAAGAGTTATCATAAGTCGTTTTCAAGACTACTGTTTCAAGGCCTGCAAGGCCTGCACGGAAGTCCCATGGAACCCCCATGGGAGTCAATTGGAGCCCTAAACCAAACGAAGAAAACACACGTATATACCTTCTGCTTGATGCTCTCGCGGAACTCCCTGTAGTCCATGAACAGCCGTCGCCCGACAGCAGCCGGCCGAAAGTGGCGGAAGGCTCGGAGCAGCTCGAGAGACCCCCCCTTAACCTGCTCACGTCCAAACGATGTTGACGTGTTGGTTCATGTTGGTGGGTGCCTATTCTAGGTTTCTCCGATGACCGGAGAATGTACGTATGTATCGAAACGGGAAACATTCGTGGTCTTCCGGACAGATTATTGCCTAGCGTACTGTACGTAGTGACTCTGAGAACGTGTCAAAACGAGAAGCATCCGTCGTATTCCGAACAGATTATTGGCTAGCGTACTGTACGTAGTGACTCTGATAAAATGTATCGAAACGAGAAGCATTCGTGGTATAATATTCCGAGTGTATTACCGGTACCGGCTAGCGTAGTGGGACGAGAAACTCCAGAATAAGGTACTCGTACGTATTACCAGCACCGTCCGAAAAAAACACGCAAAAGATAGGACAACCTCTCGGACGAATTTCCGACATATTTTTCTCGGCCACGGGATATTTCCATTGCCACCGCTCGCATATTTGTGTGCCCCCCCCCCCTTGTGTTGGGAGAAAATCGGGTCGGAAATTCCTCCCAGCGGGTGTTAGATGGCACCACTATGACCGAAAGTATAAGGAACGTTTTGTGTTAATTTTAATATCAGTAAGTTGCTTATCTTTCCGGAAAGAGTGGTACTAGTAGCATTCTTGCGAGAATAATCCTTACGTTTGTCACCCAACACTAAGTATAATATATCTATACTTCGAAGTAGATCGGGCATACTTTCTCAAAATAGTGGGAGGAGCTACGTACCCAATACCGTTCGATCCGGCCGGTATCTTTACAATTCTTACAACATGAAAGGCGCCTACGAGTTTGTGTACTGGTAGAGCTGTGAGTCGGCACGACTTAAGTCACCAACTAGTTATTAGACGGACTAACATAATAGTTAGTCGTTTCCCGGAGGCGCCGACTATCCGACCCACTGAATTTCTGTACTTGTAGGAAGGGTTGCGAAATAAACTTCTTTCTCTTTTGGGCCGGACCGCTCGGCCGGGGAGGGGCTGATTTGGCTCGCTTCTGACTTAAGTCGACAAGGCGGCTGGCCATCAGCTGGAATCTCCAGCCGACCTGTCGACTAAAGGCAGTTAGCTGGCAAACGGCGCCTACCGATTAGTCAATAGCCGTGGAGGTGCCGGTTTGTTGTCGTCTACCTCCCTAAGCATAATCACATTCGTATGGGGGAGCTAGCCGGATGGAGAACGAGAGGTCACCATGGATGCGCGTGCGAAGGTAGTATGATGAATGCGATATTATACAATCACCACGGGGACCGAGACCTTTACTACCGTCTTGCGGCCGGCAAGAAGAAGAGGAAATCTTGCCGAATCACAAGTCTATGGTTTGGGCTTGGTACACTACTCTCACAGGTGGTACCAAGGTGTGCTGTCTACCGTAGAGCTCCTGGGACGAGGGGTCTTAGTAGCACGTATCACCTGTGATAGGATGTTAGCCCTAAGAGCCTTCGCCAACTCCTCACGGGTGGTATTGGCTCGAGGCCCGTCGTGACCCCCTAGCTTCCTCGACTCCTCGGCTTCCTTTTTGGCCAGTTTTGCCTGTTCCACGCAGCAATGATGCAATGTACAAGCCGAACATTAACGCCGAGCGGATATATCAGTCGTTTATAAGTCCACTATCAATAATAGTGCTGTTTTGTATTCGAAAACCAGGCATGTAATAGTGTACTCAATTCGTGCATGGCCAGAGTCGTAGGACCATCTAGCCGTGAGGCGCTCGGCGTTCGGGTGAATTAATTGCAGGTGGGTGAAATCAATTAAATAATTAATTAATTAATTAACGTAACGTCTTAAAGCCAGCATTTTATTTTTATTCATTTTCACTTTTATATTAAAGGTTCATTTTCACTTTTTTCCATCCCATTTATTTTATTCGCCCTGCTACTCCAGCTCCCTCCCTATCTCTATCGCAGTAGACGCTCAGATCCGGGGTCGCTAAGTACTAAGCAGGCTCTTCCCTCTCCTCCCGACCACGGTACGTGCCTTCATTTTGATTGCGCATACTCGTATTAATAGTGTTCAGCATTCCCTCCAATTCCCAACGCAAGTAGGGCTCCTTCACGCA
Source organism: Costaria costata (assembly GCA_036873775.1). Classification (NCBI taxonomy): domain Eukaryota; class Phaeophyceae; order Laminariales; family Agaraceae; genus Costaria; species Costaria costata. The sequence continues at coordinate 3,924 of JAYJME010003761.1, read as the reverse complement.
TTTGGGGCCCCGAAACAGCGAACTAAACACTGACAATGCTGGTGTTAGTACCCGTCTACGAGCAGCGTGAGCGCCCAGCAGCACGGGGAGGATCTTGTTGCGCCCGGGACGTACGACTCCTAGAATCGTGACTCGGGACACTTTTTTGTAAGGGGCAGGACCCTTTTTTCTCTTTCATATCCCGAAGATCAAGTGTGGCGTCAGAACTACTTCGTATGACGCTGTCACGAGAAATTCAGAGATTTTCAGCAGATCGGAACTGACTGCCCTTTAGAAGAGTTCAACCATCGGACCAATCACGATCTACAGCAGATGATATCCCCCAATCACGACATCACGCAGTGGATGTTGCGGTAACCGTCACTTTGTAGTGCCAGCTTTTTAGCGCCAATTATCTCCCCTGAAGTCCCAAGCGGGCCCCTTAACCCCTTTGTAAAGTGCTTTAGGAAAATGCAGTCCCGTTTGTTTTTGAGGGTGACGAACTACTAGGAATTAGACCGAAATATTGGTTTTATTTGTTGTTGGCACTGTTCTCGTAGTAGAAAAAAAGGGTTAAAAGGAGCCACTTACTACTACTGCAACTGACGTTTTTGGTGTTAACAAAAAAAACACAAGTTTTGAGCCACATACGCGCCGGTCAGATAGAAAGACGAACAACTTTTGACAAAATTCCCGCACGCAACCAACTTCAATACCTAGTCAACTGATGTCAACAATTGTAGTAACTACTAATAGTCGGACGAGTTATATCGGCAGCCAGCTTTTCACGGCTGTCATAATCCGGCCGGCGGGTCGGGTCAGGAGGTTTGTAAAGGCCACGGTTCGGGCCGGGTCGAGTCGGGTCGGGCCAGGGTCACCCTCACCAGACCAGACACGACCCAACCCGTGAGGTTGCACCCGACCCGTGAAAAGCTAAAAAGCCTGGAAATAATGTCGAAAACTTAAACCACGATTACGGTATAATCGGCCTCACGAAGACTTCAACCACGATGTGACCGAACTTCGGCTACAATGGTAAAGGCCGTTTAAGACACGCGCAGAGTGCGGTGATATTCAACCATAGCACAGCAGTAGGGGTCCCTCTGTAGTGCTGGTTGAGTAGTGCCGGTTGCCGCAGTACAATAGTGCCGGTAAAATCGCTTGGCATAATAGGTGGGAATAGCCTATAGGGGCAGTGTGCGGAGGAATAGTCGCCGGTTGCCGCAGTACTAGTGCCGTTTTGTTTTGGCTGGCACTAATACCGGCACTACTGAGAGACCCCTACTGTACTGCACTCCACCCTGATTCTAAACACTTTTGGTCTTAGTTGGTCTAACTCGGTCTTATTTGGTCTCATTTGGTCTTACTTGGTCATATTTCGTCGCCATGCAAGGGTTCCGAAGGGGTTAAGCTCTACGTTTACATATACTGTAACCCCTTCCGCCCCGCATTGCATGAACTTGCCTGAGCCTTCTCTCTAGGGAACTTGGCGTGGTGAGTGGACCGGTCGCGATGAGAAGCACTGACACGCGCCCTGCATGATCCTACTTGCACGGCGCACTCGCACACTTGTCGGAGTTTTTTTGTTGTTGCATGTCAAAAACACAATTCCCGGCCACCATCTGAGGACAGAACAAACACACAACCTGCATGGACTTGCCTTGGCTTTATCTCTGGAGAGCTTGGCGTGGTGCGTCGACCCGTCGTAGTCGTCAGGCACGAGGAGGTTGGAGGCTTTGCTCCTGGCGAGCTTGATCTGCTCCAAATGCTCCTCCTGTACGTCAATGTCCAACCATCACATCACATCACACGGGCGGAGTTAAACAACATCACATCAACCGTACGCGTAGAGTCCAGTCATCACACGCACGTAGTGTCCACCACCGCCACATGGACCGAGTTAAAAACGCACCGCATCACCGTACGTAGTATGCCCTTGTCTTGTCATACTGACGCCACGGTAGAGGAGGTATATATTTAGGGCTATTTTTTTCTCGGAAGCTCTAGACCTTGCCCAAAAATCGACTTTGTAGAAAACTTTTACGCTCCACCCCATGTACAATCCCATCAGACGTCGGCTAGGCTAAAAATCTAGGCGAAAACGAATAATCGCGCAAAGCCTCCTCATCGGAAATTTTCGATCGCATGACGCTACAAACATCGCATCACCTGAGGACCTGTTGCGTTGTAAATACGATAAGCGTGCACAACCTCCTGCCCGGAAACATGCGACTGACATGGGGACAAATGTCTATACCAGTATGATACATGGCCTTGACTTGTTGCATTGTATTGTCAAATCACATCGTGTTGGCCATTCGGCAATGTGCAGCAATGAGCTTCAACAGCATTCATTCATCACAAGAAAACCAACGGAAACCAAAGAAAAAAGAAAGCTACCCACGAGTCGAACTCCTCACTGTGCTTGCAGTGATTGGTGTGTAGTCAAACTCCTCTCTGTGTTTGCAATGGTTGGTTTTTAGTCAAACTCCGTTCTGTGTTTGCAACGGTTGGTTTTACTCTACACACCAGCTCGCGTTGTGTACTACTGTAGCCTCGGCTGTCTTCACGACCGCAAGCCGCAGCCCCCTATCCCCGGGGTGAAAAAACCTCCATGCTCAATGGAAACCCTTCTTGAACAACGACTCTGCAGGCAAGGAAAATATCATCCCCGAGTTTCCGGTTGTAATCAGTGAGTAACATCAACGCCTCAAAACAAGTTATTTACTGGTAAGTTATTTCTTCAGCTAGAGGTTGCTGCCATCCCTTCTGTACTGTGCACATATGTGTGCTGTACACAGGTGTACCTCTTGGAGCGCCCAGTAGTCCGTGTGGCCCCTCCCGTCCTGCATGCGCTCCTCCCACATCAAGAAGTCGGTCAAGTCCACCACCCCGTCCCCGTTGTGATCCATGCGAGAGAAAAGCTCTTCGACGTCGAACTCCCCGCTCAGGTCTGGCAGCATCCTCGCAATCTACCGAGGAATTATTTTAGAGGTAGGAAAATGCGGAGTAGGGAGTAGGGGTGGCGTGTTGGCGTTGGAATAAACACAACGCGCCCCTTCATAGGGGCAAAGAATAAGCTACGGTACTGCCGTGTTTGCTGTGCATTGCCGTGTTTGTGGGCTTAACACGTCTTCGGGTGGCTGAAAGCCCAAATCGGACAGGAAAAAAAACGAACCTCATGCGTACGAAGTAAACAGCCTGGGCTCCAACGTCGATCACTCCAAAAACTCCCAGAAAGAGACCACATGCTACTAATAGAAAGAAGGAAGAAAACCAATGGAAATAAAAAAAAGATAAGTCTACCTCCGTTTTTTTGTTTTTTAGGGGAGAACTGAAGGGGTTAAGAGCGCTTATTTTGGTTCTTAAGCCGGGGTACCTGTCAGGATATTTGTGGTGCGAGAACGGCTCAATATTATAGGATATTTGGGTTTTGTACTGTATGGTATGGGGGTTTACTTGGATATGAAACCGTCAGTGAAGGCAGCTTCGACGCCTGTGCTGTGAGATGACGAACTTCACTCTGTTTTGACTCTACCCATAACCTCTACGTACTCAGCGCCACCTACTGCACGATCTACTGCTGCAGCGGCGCCACTACTGCATATAATACCACTGCAGCTCCCGCCAGTACCCACTGCATGCGCATGGTGTGGGCAGTCAGGCGTAGAGCGACAGACTGACAAGACTCGGGCTCGCCTGCTTCTTGAAGACGGGGAAGGCCATGCGCTCGCTCCCCCTACGCGAATCAATTCGACGCACGACGGCACGGCACGTCACGTCAGGTCAGGTCACGTTGAGGAGGAGAGGAGAGGGTGGAGGGTGAAACAGGAAAGCTGGTCCAGGCTGAAATTCTCATTTCACCATGAGTGCGTTCTACGATAAATTCACTGTTAAGACTCCCGGATTTGTTATGTTCCTGACCCGAGCTACCTGGCAGGGGGG
>JAYJME010003760.1:0-11721 GCA_036873775.1 Costaria costata | reverse complement strand
TGGACCGCACCGCAGTAGTGCATTCGACGTTCGGGTTTCTTCGTCATGAATGGCGCGGGGGGTGGTAGTGCGGCGGTACCGAGCGCCTCACTGTCCAGAGTCACGACCACCGCGCACGAAGAGCAGGGTGTCAGCTTCGTTGTCATTCTTGCCACGCAAAACCTCCAGCAAGTCAAATTAACCCTTTCACCACAGGAAAAATTATCCCAGACTATTTCCAAGGAGTTTTGTCCCCAAAACCCGTTTCCGGCTCTAAAGGGGTTGACAAAGGTATACTTGTATCATAGTGGAGGAATATGTGACAGCTCATTTCCTCCACACTATGTCCAAGTACTTTGTCCCCAAAAACGGGGATGCAAATCTCAAAGGGTTAAGACAGCGACTATACCCAAACAAACACTAGCAGCAGCCCTACGTCGAAATCAGTTCAACATACACTAGTACGAAGATACCACTGGGACCGGCGTGAAAACCTGCATCTGCCACTTATCACGCAATGTTTTTGTCTGAGCGCCTCTGTGTTCGTACGTTTACCTAGACCGCTCGCAACTCGTCAAAAACTCATCTGATGCCCTCGATTTCGACCACCCCCCCCTTGCTGTCTGTCGGGACGCCTTGGCACCGCCACCGCAACAGATGCCGGCGTCGCAAAAGATAATTTCGATTAATGGAATCCTGTGTGCACAAGCCAAAAAAAAGTGAAACAAATTCCCAGGTGGCCGGTAATATACTAACCGTTCGGCATCTATTGCACACAATAACGACCTTTATGATTTCACACACCCGATCGCATGAACCCACCGAGGGACCCAGTCGCCGATGAGTCGCGGATTCCTTGTCACTCGACCATCACGCAACGCCTAAACACGCCCCCCCCTCTGTCTCTCGCTGTACACCGCGTCGCCCGCCCAAATCCCGGGCGTCGGCGCACTTCCCTTGCCCGACTGGAATTGGCGCCGGATCTTGTGCATGTGGGCCGCGTTGCAACGTGTACCCAAAGTAGCAAATAAATCCTCAGAATATAATACAAATCCCAGTAGAGCTTAGAGCTTCTCGCCGCTTGAACCCAGCTAGCACGGTCCGTGGTCCACGGCGGGCAACGACTTCAACAACGGCGTCCACCAATCCCGGTGGGTAAGCAGAGTCTCTACAATTTGATGCCACCTTTGTCATGATCGATACCCTGTATGCAGTTTGCAGCCCATACTTCTCGTACCGACGCTGGCACAAGCGACGATTGCCACAAGCGATTGTCTACAGGCGATTGTCCCGGGTGGGGGTGGGTCGCGTAGCTCGAGGGGCAGGTCTCCGTTGAAGCCGAACGTTGTCCTAGACTGCTCGTGTGTGTCGGCTATCGATTCGCGCGGTATCGGCTATCAAATCGCGTGGTATGCGCGTCAACGTTGGGAGCGGTTTGATGGGCGAATTCTCGTCGTTCGGAGCTTCTTGGTGTCATCGGACAGACAGACAGACAGACAGACAGACAAACAGACGGACAGGTTTCGAATTTCCGATATAGATACCCTTGGTAAACCTAGGAAATTTCACCTCACAGAATTGAGTAGGTTTTAATTGGGAATGGTGCCTGCAAAGGGTATAGATTGGACCGGCTGCGTTTTCCCCTCCCTTACCAAGTGTATAAGTTTTGCCGCTGTTGTCGACACGGCGTATCAGTGTTTTAGTCGCTCCACTGCGGTTGCTACTGCGCTATCTCTACCGTGATGTAACAGGCCTATGTCGTTTAGCCGCTGCTGTTGACAAGGGGGTGTCAGGAGTTCGGTCGCCATACCGCGGTGGTGGTTTTACACGGTGGTGGCATAGTTGAGGTTGTATATGGACTTCCTAGCTTCGCTATCTCAAACTGACGCGACCGTCTCGTGTTACCGCTGCTGCCCCGTTTTAGCGGGCGGTGTGAGCTAGCAGTTATAGCTGATGTTAACTCCTACTACGCTATCACTATCGTGAAGTGACACGGCTGAGTCATTTTTCTGCTGCTGAGGTTAGCTCCTACTGCGCTATCACTATCGTGAAGTCATATGGCTGTGTCGGTTTGCCGATGTTGACACGATAGTATCAGTGTTTCGGTCGGTATACCGCGGTGGTGGTCTGACACGGTGGTGTCGTGGGTGAGGTATATTGATTTGCTAGCTTTGTTATCGGGAAATAGCGCGGCCAGAGGAGTGGTTAGCTGCCACTACGCTATTGGTAGTCCTCGTTATCGGTTATATACTGCTTTGCTAGCCGCTACATCGCTACCACGAAATGAAGCGACCGTGTCATGTTGCTTCGGCTGCCCCATTTCAGCTGGCCGGCTACTACGCTTTTGCTATAGCGTCGCGGCTGTGTCACTTTACTGCTGCTGTTGTTACGATGGTGTCAGGGTTTCGTTCGCTATATTGCGGTTGCGGTCTGACACGGTGGTGTTATACTTGAGATTCTATACAGCCTCGCAAGCTACTGCATCGCTATCGCGGCATGACGCGGCCGGGTTATGTTACTGCTATCGCCATCGCGAAGTGACACGGCCGCGTCATTTTTGCCGCTACAACACCACGGTTTCGGTCTGACCCGGTGATGCCATAGTTGAGGTTATATACTGCCCGATAGCTACTGCTTACCTAGCGCGACTGCCACGCTTCAGATAGCAGCCACAGCCGGATTGGTGGCTACAACGATTTCCCTATCGCGAAGTGACGCGGCCGTGTCACTTTGCCACTGCTGTTGACACGATGGTGTCAGGGTTTCGGTCGCTATATCACGGTTGCGGTCTGACACGGTGGGGTCATACTTGAGGTTTGTACTGCCTTGCTAGCTACTGCATGGCTATGGCGAACGACGGGGTTGGGTCACGCTACTGCTGTGGTCCGGCTTTAGCGGACAGCCATACCAAAGGTTGGCTGCTACTCCGCTATCGCACATCATAGTGAATATTCTTGCTGCTTGGCTAGCTACTGCGCCGCTATCGCAAAATGGCGCGTCCATGTCCGGTTACTGCAAATGCCCTGGTTCAGTGGACAGTCATAGGTGGGGTGGCTGCTACTGCGCTATGCACTGCCTTAATAGCTACTACTTAACTGTCACGAACTGTGCTCTACCGCGGTTGCGGCCTAACAAGAAGCGGGTCATAGTTGAGGTTCTGTGCTGCATTGGTATCTACTGCATATATCTCGCGAACTGAAGCGACCGTGCGATCCCGCTACACGGCTGGGTTATATATGGTGGATACGACAGTTCCTAACTCTACTGTGTCATGGGAGGACACGGTTGCTATCCAGCCATTCGGCCAGCTGACGCCACATATCTCTACATATGTATGGGGCTTGATACCGATATTGCGAAGCCCTTGCCCACCAATGTTGTGCGGGCGTCATGGTTTGGTTGTGAGGCAGGTTACCCCGCTGCTTGCTGCGCGGACTCAAGACTCTTCGCAACGAGGGCGGTCAGACCTCATGGCTCACGTGGGAAACGGTGCTGAAAGAGGTGGTCACGAAGATAATCACCCTCAACCTCCTCAAAGAGCGGGATATTCTCGATAGGAAACTTTACCGCGGAGGCGAGCTCATCCGTGGGCATGCAGACCCCTACACTGTTATTTGCATGTTCACGAGGTTGCTCCGCAAAGCGCGCAGGGTGTCAACGGAGACCCTTGACAGGGATCAAGCCGCCTTTGAAAGCATCTTCAAGGCGAGCGGTTGACTGACTGTTTTGTCCCGTCATCCGGAGTCTGAGGGGAGTGACGAACCTGTAGACATCAAACATTACACATGTATCAGGCGGCGGTGTTCCGCATGGTCCGGCGAGTGTGTACATTGCGCGGCTATATGCTACACAGATACTATATATGTTGCTTCTCGCATGTGATACAACCACAAGGGTTGCGCGGCAAAACTGCCAATCACATCCCATACTACAGGCAGAGTTCGACCAAAGGCAGCAAACGTTGGCCTTCTTCCTTTTCGTTTATATCCCAATCAACCCGATGCCAGATTGGGCTGACGTGTTTCGGGACCCGATGCAAGGGCAGTTATGGCGGCTGCCATGGCATGCCCTGATGTAGAACGCGGTTAGCGGGGGGGGGCGAGCTTGTGCCGGGCTTCGTGCGCCAGCACGTAGAACTCTGGAAATACGTGGTGCTCCAGGGACATCCCCTCCGCGACGAGTTGTTGTCGTACTTGAGTGGCGGGGTTAGTGTCCACGATTTCTTGATTGACAGCTCTCGGAGATCGTCGAGAGCCTTCCCGTAAAACGCCGAACGCTTTCCGGGACCAGTATTTTCCATCCGCGTTCCACCATTACACATGGGATTTGTAGACGCCAAAACGTATTCCCTCATTGCGCGGGTGTGTGTGGCAAAATGGCCAAACGTTCGGGGTCCGGCGGGGCCTGCACGACCGCGCCTGATCCAAGCGTTATTACTAGAGGGAGACCTCGTCTCGTTTATGACGCTCGGTCCTTGAACCAGCGGAGTACTCGGATCCGCTTTTCGATGGATACGGGGGCATGGGTATCTAAAGTCGCATCGAGGAGTTTCTTTCAGGGATCGTTCGACGATTCTTCTGCCTTTCATAATATCGTGTTGAACCCAGCCTCGCGACCGCTCTTTGGGCTGGAGTACCGGCGCGTCGTTTACGTGTGGTGCGTTTTGCCGTTTGGGTTTTGCGAAAGCCCACACGTGTACCATACCCTCAGCGAGGCAAATGCGGCATACCTTCGGTCGAAAAAGATCCCAGCATAGGCTTATCCCGACGACTCGTGGTTGGCAAACATTCAGTCCACGTATGGACAAACCGAGCCCGAAGAATGGCTTGCGGCGGCAGAGGCTATCCACGTTGCCATGTGAGTGTTTTTATTGTGTGGACAATTTATGTCGGTCAAAACGTGCGATCTGCGGCCGACGTGGGTGCAGCGGTATCTCTGTATGCTTTGCGATTCAGAAACCGCCACGTTTCGAGTCCGAAGGGACACGTTAGACAGGTTTTAGTTGCTGTTGCGCACCGCCCTTGACAAAAAGGAGTTACCGTTTCGGACCCTGGAACGCATCGCGGGAACGTGCATGAGTTTGACCGTGGTAGTCCTCCCGGCGTCCTTATGGACTCATGCTATATTCGCAGTCCTGTTGAGCTTGAAGAAGTCAGGCACAAGTATAATCGATCTGACGCGAGACTCACACGCGGACCTGTTGGGGGACCTTAAGCAGTGGATGCGCATTTCGTCTACTTCGCACGAGGGACCCAGGCAACGGGCGAGGCACTTCACGGCTGCTCTGACCAAGGTGGCGATGGACCCATCCTCCATCGGGTGGGGAGAAGTAGTCAACGCAGGCTCGGGACCCGTCCGCGCAGGGGGGGTGTTTCCACAGCATTGGCTAGCTAGAAAGATTAACAGCAAGGATATTTATGCGCTTTACCACGTGTAACGTCAGATGTGTAGGCGATACTCGGAGGCCTTACAACGCGCGCAAGTGTTTAGCGACGTTGGCAACCAGTCAGTGGTTGGAGTGTTCAAAAGAGGGCGAGCTGAGGATCCTGAGACCTACGCGCTACTGGTGTAACAGTTTGTTCTGTAGGTAGAGTTCGATTTCATGTTGGCATTGAAATGGATCCAGACGGCCCCTAACAGCATCGCTGACGCTATCTCGCGGCCGTTGCGAGAGCCGATCATTCGTCTGCAGCCCGATGATTTTCAGAGGGTGTGGGATGAGCTGGGCCCGTTCAGCATTGACCTCATGGCATGTACAGCATCCGCGCAGTGTATTCCACAGACTAGTAGCACGTTGTCGTTTTCCTAATGTACTCTATCTCAGTACCGTGGGTCCTTTAACGTAAGTATTGGATTGGATGAGGCCTCCTGCGCCTGCACGTGGTCCGCCCATACTTCATTGCTCCGTTGGGTTGTATTTGTAGTTGACTACTGGTAAGGGGCAGCGTTGTCTCATCCAACTTTCTTATCATTGTCTCAATTGCGTTTCCGCACACACTGCAAAACATGTTTCAAACTCTGGCGAGATTAGTCGGCGTAGCCCTGGCCGCGTTTCCTCGTGCTACCGTGCACTTTTCCACTAGAGGTGTGCCCGATGTAGTCCTTCGCTACTCACTCCGTCTTCCAACCACCTATTTCCATGACCTCGAGGCAGACTGCCCCAGGCACCTTCAGTGGTAACCATGGGGAAAAGATGCCCCGCCGTTACGTTTTACCTGATACGCTCTGCTACAGATATATTCACAGTCACTGCTCGGGACGCGCAAATCACCGGGGAAATCCCAGTATGCCAACACTACCACTGCCTCGCTAGAGGCCCGAAGCGCCCTACCGAACTGAAAGTTGACGACCAGACCCTTAGACCCTGGGAGCTTTTAGATCTGCGGCCCCGATGTAAATACAAAGGTCGTAACGCCTACGCATCGGAAAGAAGGCCACATAGTACAGGGCTATGTCTCAAGCCAGAGAGATACGCCCAGCCGGCGAGGTAGCCACCTGTCCACGCGATCGCATGTCGCTTTAGCAGGCCTATTAGAGTGTGCTCCAGCGTCGGTGCCACATGATTAACCAGGCCTCCAACCTGCTTCTGCTCGTCGGACATGAAGGCGAGGTATGAATCTACCAACGGCATCGAGCACCGATTGCCTACCCGGCGGGCGGGGTCATATTTAGCCTTAGAGGCAAAACCCGGTTCGAATGAAGTCGGCCGCGTATCGTTCTACGCACCTCGTCCGGAGTAGCTGTCTTCCAACCGCGGGGTCGTTGACCAGCGCCGACACGCTTTTCCGTTGTAAGGGCTTCACATATCGCAGCTCCTTCTTTTTCCGCGATATTCCGGACAATAATGTGAATAGATAGTCTTGCGCCCTCTCCTTCACGACTGGCTTGGCAGCCCTGCTGCCCGCAAATGGCCTTGCAAGGTGGACTTCATATTGGGTGCGGAGAGAGGCAGGCAGCCCCGGCCACCTTCAGCCGCCATCATGGGGAAAAGGTGCCGGGCGGCCAAGTCCCACCCGGTACGCTGTACGGCAGAAATGTACGATGTCGCCGCTCAGAACGCAACCAGCCCTGCTGCCCGCAAATTGCCTTGCAAGGTGGACTTCATACTGGGTGCGGAGAGAGACAGACAGCCCCGGCCATCTTCACCCGCAACCATGGGGAAACGGTGCCCGGTGGTTGGGTCCCACCTGATACGCTGCGCGGCAGACCTGTACGCTGTCACCGCTCGGAACGCGCAAATCATCGGGCAATCCCGGTATGCTAACCCTACCACTGCCTCGCTAGAGGCCCGAAGCGTCTTACCAAACTGGAAGTTCAAGATCAAGCCCTTAGAGACCGGGAGCGTTAGGATCTGCGACCCAAGTGTAAACGAAACGTCGTAACCCCTACCCTTCGAAAAGAAAGTCACAGAGTATAGGGCTATGGCTCTTGCCAGAAAAATACGCGCAGCCAGCAAGGCAGCCTCCTGTGCACGCGATCGCATGTCGCCTAACAGATCTATGAGCGTATGCGCCATCATCGGTGCCGCCTGATTGACCGGAACCCCCAACCTTCTTCTGTTCCTCGGACACGAAGGTGAGGTGCGAATCTACTAATGGACTCGAGCACGGATTGCCTACCCGGCGGACGGGATCCCACTCTTCCCCGTTTCCTTTTTCTTTCATTGCCATTCCCAGCTTCAAGGCAAACCCAGTTCGAAAAGCCAACACTTGTAACCCTTTACAGCGAAGGTAGGTCATCGCTGAGGGTATGGTAGTTCCATGGACTCAGACTGAAGCCAAAAAGCAAAACGCACCACCAGCAGTAACCGATGCCTCCGTACGAGAAGCTAAAGAGCGGCCACTAGGAGGGGCGCGTGCGTGGCGTCGATGGAGTCGTTGGAACCAAACGTCGGCGACCACCTACAAAACCACGAGGAGGAGAGGGTGTAGTAATACATATTTATGACTATACGGTATATCGCGGTCAAACAGGGCGCTGCGATATGTAACCTATTTCCAACGAAAAATCACGTCGACACCGGTCAGCGGCCTCGAAATCAACAATGTATAGCGACAAGATTATTGCACGAACCCACGAAACGTGCGTGTACACAGCGGTGAGGTAATCAGTTCAACGCGGGGCGAGAATATACCACCCCGGGTACAAAGTAAGTATTGCTTTGAGCAATTGTCGAAACGCTGCTGTGTATCCAGGCGGGTCGTCGAGAAAACGTGACGATTGCACAACCACCGGCAACGCAACTCCGGGCGTATCTAGAAGTATGTCAATACTGTAAACAGTATTGTTGTATACCTGGTATAACGAGTTGCGTCAATGCCTAGTAGGTTTTCAGTGACCATAAGTTGCGGACAATGAATTGCGTTAGTGGCTGAGGGTGAATATGCGTGTCTAAAGGAGCGCCGGCTCAGGTCTCGTCTGTGAGCTTATACCGCGGATTTTGTATCGCCAATCCAGGCAGTCGCAACTGTCTGACCTACGTACGCTGATGTAGATACACATTATCGTCAGTCAATATTATCATGAGTCAAGTGAAAATGCCAGGAAACGGAATTCCGGCGGCCAGGCCAAGCGGTCCCCACCGCCTGAATTATGTGCGCTGACACGGTCGTCAAGACCGTTATCCAACACCAGCCGGTGCAAGCCGTTGCGCAACAGAAACCCAGAGGGACCGACAGACACCCCCTGAAGGGTGCCCCAGGACATATAATGGTAATCCGTGCCCAGTACCCAGTACAGTATATCGTACCGTACTACTTTACATACTCATACCATGCACAGATGTGGGGCATACTGGTATACCAGGTACCGGTGCGTGACAACAGTAACGCGTAAGCACACACCTCGGGGTGTTGCCGCTTGGTGGTAGGCCCGAGCAGGTCTCTGTCATCCTTGCTCAAGGTTTCCTGGCTCAGCGCGGGTTGTTGCTGCAGCCCCCCTTGCGCCCGCTCCGCCAGCCCCACCCAAGCAAACTCCGTGGAAGCAGAGGCGGTCAGCTATTGCCCATCTCGAGGAAGACGCGGGTGAGATCACGCACCGCGCAGGCTCCCAAGGATCCTTGCGCGAAGTGGGACAGGTCCTCGAGAGGGGTGACTCAAGGTAGCCGAGGCCCTATTCGGCTCACGGGTGACTCCGGGACCGGGGCCGTCGCGACTGCCGGAGTCGCGTCGGCGGGGCGCGGTGTCGACCGGGTAGACCTCGGCATACTCTAAAGACTTTCGAGCCCAAGTCGTGAAATCAGGAGGTATGGGGAGCGAAAAGACGAACTGACCTCTCTCCGCTACAAATGCCGAGATATTGCGATCAAATCTATGGTTCCAATATTTCCACCAGATCTATCCCATCCGATATGATCTCCATTTGACAAACGAAAAACACGTCTTTCGGAATATCTCGTCAATATGTTTCCATAGACTCGCCGCTTGTAATATACGGTACGTAAGGGCAGGAGGGGCCGGGGGATATACGGGGCACAGCCATGCAAATTCTGCTGTCGAAACATGGGGAAAGGTGTGACACGTAATCCTCTTCTACAAAATGCAACCCATCTATATACTGGTGCTTCAAAATCGAGTACTAGATATAATATGTACTCGGTATTCGCTTTGCCTTGTTTAGTTAGTTTCGTATTCTTGTCGGTTTGTCATTGTGATTATGGTGGGGGGGTGGCAGTAAGCAGCAGTACGGACCCTCAACAATGCTGTCGACGAGGGTAGAAAGGAGATGGTAGATCGTGGTACAAGGGTTCCGGCTCAAATATGTTCCAGAGACGGAAACCTATGCTATGGGTGTCTTGAGTAGTATAGATCTGGTATTGCATTTGCTTGGCCTGGTTTCTCTCTCAACTTATGTTTTGGATGCATGATTATTTAATCTCCATCCTTCTCGTATGTTGCTACCTGGGTGTTGCTTCGCTTGTGCGGCAGTGTTTTCTCCTTACACCATTCTAGATATTGTTCAATACTTTATTTCAGCCTTTGTTTTATTCCATATTATTTTTTGTATGTTTGGTAGTAAACGTCCCCCTTACAGGGCGCTATGTTTCAAAAGCGTAAATCGGTGCTCTGGGGCCTATACAGTAACTAAAGAAAATCCATGCGTCTCTCACACACGCACGCAACGATTTAGCAGCAAATGTTGGTCACGTCGCAACCCAGAAGTACCCACAAGGCCCACCAGCACCGATGAAAGCATTGTCGACCACTCACACGCTTGGGGAATCGTGGACCGTCCGGCTAAAGGGGCGCCCACGTGGGAGGGCACACCGGCACCACCCCCGGCGCCTGCTGCGTGGGTGGTGAAGCGATGCCCACTCCTTCGCGATTGCCCTCCCAGGTTTGAGCTGGTATTTTCCAGCACTGACTGAGCATTGGCCCCATCGATACTATCTGGACTGTGTCTTATCCGACCATTTTAAATAGAGGCCATCGTCATCGCGTAAACACCAGCACGATATGAACCTCGCCCCACTCACCAATACATCAAAACAAGGTACACATCGGAGTGGCTGGGTGATAGAAAAATGTAATGAAGGCAGAACGCCTAAACAACCGGAGTGCCTGGGCGATATAACAATGAAACAGGCAGAACGTCTTCAAAATGCTTAGTTCTCTATCCTCGCATGGAGCTTTTATTTTGCTGCTGCGCCCGAGAGTATACTGACACTATTAAAATAAACCACGTCACGTTTCTTAAAAAATGTAATGAAAATACAAACGACCACTTTGTTTTTCATGTTGCTCACTCGGATACTCTTATGAGCCCCCTCGAAGTGGGATATGAATGTGCCGCATTTGTTTCGAGGGACGTTGGACACCACCTAGGTCCAACATATATATACAAAAACAACACAATCTGGTGAAACATGAAGCTGGCAAACACATCATTGAGTGGGTAACAACCTTAAAAACTGATTAGTTGACATCGAGCGAAATCGACGGCTTCAGCAACACATTTTAGAGTGTGAATACGCCGACATCACCGCGTTTGTTATGCTGTTCTCCCTCTACGTTGATGCACGTCAATAAGGTGCGATTCTGGCGGGACTATAGCGCGTCAGGACGAGTCTGGGCGGCCAATTACATGCCGGCGACCTACACAAGAAAATAGTCGATGTCATCCGATGCTCGAGGCGCTGGGATAGCCGGTGGATGTGGACGGGGGGGGGGCTGCCGCAGTGCGGTTTGGGGTGTTAATTCTCGCTTTGAGAGTACCTGACTTATGTTGGTACAATAGGGAAAGGGACCTGCCAGTAACGGTGCGGCGTCGTTCCTGCCTGCTTGTGTATTGTATTCTTAGTGTATTTTGGGTTCGCGCCTGCTGATTCGGTAGCGGCGTCCACGCATTTGTGTCTTCCATCAGTATCTGTTCGTGCGGCGGGATCTAAATCATATTTCTCGAATGATTGTCTTGGTTCAACCGTACATGTTGTGTGCGTTGCGCGGCCAATCGTGCTTTCTCGCGGTCGTTTCCACGCTGATGTTGCAGAGACAGTCTACTGAGGGAACATTAATTTTACACAGATTGTTGAAGCTTTCACTTTGCAAGAGGTTGCGCTCGGTTGGTGGTGTTTTCGTGATACTGATGTGACAAGCAGGTGCGCTAGAGCTGATCACAGATGAGCACGTAAGCCCGTAGGCTCGTACATGATTCTCTGTGCTCGCTCCTACTACACGAAGCGTTTGAGTAGGTTGCAGAGGTGCTGGTCTGCGTTCTCTTGCCGCTAGCGTTAGTGTGCGGGGG
>JAYJME010003759.1:0-11726 GCA_036873775.1 Costaria costata | reverse complement strand
TCCTCCCGCAGGCGTCGGAGGTGAAAACGCTGGTGGCGGATGCCTTTGCCCAAGTGGGTAAATTCCTGGACTCTGGAAAGTCCGGTCAGGAAACCTTTGATCACGTTTTGGAGTGTTGTGCCGCGGGTTGAGTAGGGCGTTCCCGGCGGCGGTCATGCAGTCGCTGCAAAGTCTGACTGTCCCGGAAGGGACACAATTTTCTGCTTATCTGGGGGAATTGCGGTTGTTAGTGCCTAACGTAAGGTGTGTAGGGCAGGCTGCTCCCAATGTTGGCATCATGCAACTAGCCAATAAGACCAGAATCGATGAACACTTTGCCTCGTTGGGCACGCAAATCTTCGCCGGGCGAAACTTGCGCCCGGTGCCTTTCGACAACGTAGATGAACTTCTGTGTGCTCCGGACGATATTTCCTTGAATCAGTCGGTGGCACGAGAGTCAGTTAGACAGATTGGGGGAGCTGGGCGACTGATGACGCGTAGCCGTACATACGCCAAGGCGTTCGCTAGCCAGAAGTTTGGGGATGTCATAACCCGGCGGGGGGGGGGGTGGAAGTCGAAGAGTGTGAGTTCCAACGGATCTACGCGGTTATGCAAAACCGTGGAGGGTTCGGCCGAAATAATTCAAAACTACCCTTTTACATACGCTATGACTGCCGCGAGGCCAAAGACGCGGCGCGTCGTGCTTATGGTCCAAATTGTCTTAACTGTGGTGAGGACAACCACTTTGCACGAGAATGCCCCGAACAATACACCAATCGTTCTGAAATGACTAACCCCGCCATTGGAGAGGGTACTCCTACAGAGGTTGAAACACTCTGGTGTAGGTGGCAACAGTGGCTGTGTCAATGGCACGCCAACCGCAGGGAGGCCAGAACACGTCGAGGTCATTGAGAGTGCGAGGGTAAGCGGACCGACTTGTCGGTAGCACCATGGCTCCTGTTGTCCCGTTGTCGCCCGTCGCGTGGCGTGCGTGCTGCGCGTGCTGCGAGGACCGGGGAGGAGCCGCTTGGACGAACGGGAGGGGGGGCCCTCCCAGCATCACAGGATGCGAGAATAAGTACGACGGAAGCCACGGTGCACTACGTGGGTCCACGTCAAGAGACTGAATACAACCAGTCTACTAGCGGTAATAGCGGTGGTGTTGTGGGTCGTCGCCCCTCTGTGTTGCCTGGAAGTAATTACCCCAGTAGCCAAACGAGCACTTCCACCATGATCCCGTCGCTTTACACAAGTTCCGCTCCCGATAGCCGTAGACCGCCGGGCGAACTTGACCGACCACGCCGTGTGCAGACACGGTGTAAGCTACCGACAACAACGCGAGCGCGAAGCAACGGTCTGCCGTTGGGTGTGCCGGTAGATAGCCATACTGCATATGAGTCACTGTCAGCTGCTGGCAGGGCGAAGGGGACGCCCGCTTTAACTGATCACTTGAAGATAAAGTCACCCCCCACAAGTAGTAGTAGTAGCGCCCGGGGAGTGGGTCATAGGGGAGCGCCCCACTGCCCACCCAGCAGCGTCCGCGAGTTGTCCCCGCCGGTAGGGGTAGGACAGCCCCCAACCGGTAGCCATAGGGTGGCACGCACCACCAGACGAGTGCACCGCGAGCGCGGAAAAATGCACAAAGTAGCATGCAAGATGCCGACAATTTTTGAGCGAGACCCCGAAACAATCACGGAATAATGTGTTGATGTATCCAGCACGACCTCGAACACACCAAGCACCAGTAGCGATAGTAATAGTAGCGTGTCACAGGGCGACGTTTCGTGTATACCCGGCACGCCCGACCGAATCTATGCACTTGGCCCCGCCAACGACCCCGCTGACACCAGCCTGCACCCCGCCGCCTTCCCACTCCGCCCGGCGTGCCTTGTGAGGGGAGAACGCGCAGATTATCTGCTGGAATTCAACCGCGCTGTGGGAGGAGAGGTGACGCTCGATCGACAGCATAACATGACTGAAGCGCGCATTTGTGGCGGATCTAAGGCCACACAGACCCACGAGTGCACGGTCCTCCTGGACACCGGCAGCCCAGCCACTTTCATCCAAAACAAGGTGTGGCAACGGATGCTTGCGTGTGGTGCGGCCTCGTGGGACGGTTTAAATTAAACGAATTAACTGAAATGGAGGGGTTTCCACGGCATACCTCTAATCACGACCAGTAAAGCGCGGTTGAACGTACAGATGGGGAGGGGGCAGAGGACTAGCCCCGGGAGAACAGCGCGCGCCGATCGTCTGTTTAACTGTGCATGCGCACATAGTGCCCGATGAAGCCATGATCCCAGCTGTTTTACTCGGACGGGATAGCTGGACAGAATTTCCCGTCAGAAAATACGTTGATATAAGCGAAAACGATACCATCATTACTTTTTCGACCCGCGACAGCTGCAGCACTGATCGTACCAAGTGTTACTCCGACTGGGTAAAAGGAGCGGGAGGTTTTTTTGAATCAACCCAGAGCTTCAGTTCGAACAGTAAGTTTCGTGTCAATATCCAGGGGTTGAGGAAGAAATCCCAAGAGAGAGGCTACTGAGTAAGCAATAAACTGGAACAAGAGCGGCGGCGCGCGAGCGACGGCGCGATCGACCGAGCGAGCCGCGAGCGATCATGGGGGCTTCACGGCTGGCGATCGACGAAGGCGGCGCAAAGGCGTCACGAACGAACGATCGACGGTCACGTGAACGAACGATCGACGGGCGAGCGAACGAACGAACGATCAACGGTCGCGCGAGCGGACGATCGACTGTCAAGCGAACGGCTGCCACGAACGATCGAGAGCGGCACGCCCCCACGCTAAAGTAGCACTGATATATTTCGGCAGCGCACATCATGGAGAACGACGAAAGCATCGTACAGGAGAATAGCCCTTCCGCACGGGCGGCCCATCACCGTGGGCCGAACGCGGCTGTGTAACCCCGGAAAAGCGAGCTGCCCCGACACGGTCTGCTGGCGCGTCTCTAGGCACGAGAGGGACCACGATTGCTTCGTTCTTCGTCCGGCAAGGGAGGGTGTGTCACGCGTGCCAAATATTGCCTATTGTACTCGCATTACCCCCCGCCGTTATCACCCCTACTAGAAACCACCCCCTGGTGGTAAATACTGCAAACCTCGAACAAAGCATGTCCTTTATTATCACCGGGGTGCGTTAGATACCACCCCACCACAGGAAACTACCCCGGGTGATAAAAGGCAAAAGTCGATTTTTCTATCACCCGGGGTGGTTTCTTATGTCATACCAGGTACCAGGTATAGGGTACGCAAGCGTATTGTATTACTAGTGGTACGACCGCTGTGACGCCAGCGGGGCCGATATACGGCCACGGGTCGTACGTAGGTACCGCGGCCACCCACCCAGCCACCCACTTACCAACCCACCCACCCAGGCGAGCCGGCGTTCTGCCGGCCATACTAAGACATAAATAGTTTTGAAGTCCCAAACGACGTCTACTATATACGTCGGCGCATTACGTAAAAGTACCACAATCAGTGGTGGCAGCACCTTCACCGGAACAAAAAGTACCACGTCAATTAAGAGCGGCCGGGGATTGGGATACAGTACACCTAACTACCCCCCCCTCGCCTCCCCCGGAGGGGTCGAAAAAACTGTTTTCGACCCCGTTTGTTTTTTACTCTGGTGTGTGTGGTGTATGTGATTTGAGTGAGAGTCCCGAAGAGGCATATACCCTCCTATCGAGTCAAATAACGTAACATCACATCCCTCGTATAAATACGACATACCAGGTGCCAGGTATCATGCACATACCTGGCATTTTTCTGCTTTGCTGCTTGTTTTTAGACTGCATGGTGACTGTAATCTAATACTGCCATGTACTCGTAGTTCAGCGTAGTCTTACCGTTCCACGGCTTAGTCAGGCATTCCATAATGTAATACCTGGTATGTGAGTATCGAAGACAGTTCGCGATTTTTCCGACAGTGGCGTACAGGACGTGCCAGGTATACAGAAGCAGGTACGCAGGCGAGGTGCCAACGACACCAGGCGCGGTCAGTGATTGGTTTGCCTGGTGGATTCTCGCTGCAAGCGTATGCACAGGAGGCGTGGAAGCGATACCTGGAGTCTATCGATCTATCAGCTAAGGAAGGAACATACAATTATACGTATACGCAGTTCATACGCAGCAGCACTACTGGGTGGCCCAGAACACAAAAAAACTGCAAAACACATCAAACACCCATCATAGCCACGAACCGACTGGTCAACCTACCCCCCAGCCCAACCACCCACTGGCGATCTCGCCAAGAGTTGACGGGTTTTCCATTCCGAGTCGAGTTTTGGAAATCGACTTTTCGAAAAAAAAATCGGCTTTGTTTTGAAGTTTTTTTGCAATTTTGAAACATGTTGAAATTAGTGTAGGATCAGCTATCTCGTACCGATTTGACGGGATTTCGTTTCTGAGGCCAGTTTTGAGGATCGAATTTTTTACTTTCAGGCGAAAAAATAAAATAAAATAATTATTTAACTTGAAGTTAGTGTGTAAAACTATATGTTGAAATTAGTGTGGGATTTTATCTTGAATTTAGTGTGGGAATCATCAACTTGAAAATAGGGGGGGCGGCGCGGAGCCGCCCCGTTCCCGGGGAGAGAGCGAGTCGTCCCCGGGAGGGCGCCTTCCCACCCCCCCCCCGCTCGCCGAGTTGGGCATGGTCGGCCGTTCTTTCGCCGGAGTCACGGAAAGCCGCCGTGTGGGGCGGTCGTTGAAGGATTTACTCGTACTCGTGGCAGAGTCTGATATATTGTACATTCATGTAACTGCAGCCCTTCGGGAATCACGGCAGGATTAATGTTTTCCTGGATGGGTAGTGTTGTGAAGTCCCGGATTGACCGTTTTGAGAGTGGAGAGAGCGCGCCCTCGGGCACTTCGACTTGCTTCTTCTTCCTTCTCCTTCTTTGTTAATGTACATGGGATAATACGACACCTTGAATATCTACTTCTCCTGCCTGCCTTATGGCGGCCCCGAACGCAACCCATCCATCCACACATGAGGCAAGCAAGCCCCGTTCACGATTTGGCCCATAATACTGTGCATCACCGGCTATTATTGTCATGTGCGGAAAGCATGTGTCCTCCATGTGGGTGGGGTCGTTGGGTGGGAAGACAATGACATCCCCCTGAGCGAGCGATCGCTATATAGCTGACCAAGCTTATTTTCACCACCTCACGCAAGTAAGGCGCAAGGCCATGGCCAACCTGGCTGCATGAGACATCCAATGTTATGCCCTCATTGTCCTCCGAGAACGAGAAGATTTTCGCAGAGCAGCCGAGAAAGGGACGGACGCAAAACGCGCCGCCTATCCGACGCCTGTCGACCACCTCGCTGGAGTGGTCTTTGAGATAAGGGATCAATTAGCCCAGCAACAACGTTTGGGCATTCAAGTCCAGCACGCGGGGCTTGATGGAATCTTGGTTTTGATTAAAGAGGAGCTGAAGGGGCAACAGCAACAGCAGCAGCAGCTGAAGGAGCAAGGGCAGGAGGGAGAGCAGGACCTAGGTGGTGAGGGTAGAGCCGGAGAAACCGCCGTCGCCGTTGCCGCAAATACAGGCTGCAACATACCACGCACAGCAAACGGCTATCGGCAAAGATATAGGGGATCTGGTGGGAAGCGAGGAAGATGGAAAAGTAGCGCGTGAGAGGGGAGAGCAGGCGGAGAAGGAGGAGCTTAGTAAGGAAGGGAGGTATCCGGGGGAGGAGCATAGTAGTAAAGGTATAGGGACACCGGTGGGGGAGCTGGGGAAAAAGGGAGAGAAGGAGGAGCAGGACAGTCAGTCACAGCAGCAACAGAAGCTGCAGCAGTTTCAGCAGCAGGAGGAGGAGCTGGTGACGAAATGGCAGGCGCAGGAACGGCAGCCGATATCGCTATCGCCGCCGCTGCCGCCGCCGCTGCCACCACCATAGCCCCTACCCGGCAGCGAGTGGCCGAATGACGAGGGGGAAGGGAAGCAAGAGAGTGAGTGGGAGCGAGCGGGGGTTGGCACGGGAGCGATGTTCAGCATCTTCGCTAGCTCGGGGGTGCAACACGGCGGCAAGAGGAGGCGGTAGCCAAAGCGAGCGAAAGGGCGTCACAAACCATCACCCTGGCGCTCTTGACTACGACGACGAGAGCATTGTGCTCAATGAGGCTCGTATAATCTTTTGTATTGCTTTTATAAAATTGTTGAAAAACGGCAGCTGTGAGTCAACAAGTTGAGTGGTTGATACCGGTTGATACTCATATTTGCAAGCTGCGTATTAGGAGTCTCTCAATTTAGGTTTGTTTTTGTTTTCTTGGTTGTACCAGGTTTTCTGAGCAAGAGTTTTAGGCTTGGTACTTGGTAGCTTGGTGGAGGGCTTTGAGGTTGGAAATTTGGGCATGTAGAGGATTGTACGCAGCCAGCCGTAGTCCCTTGTATTCCTCCCATGCATGTCCCCACCCTCGACCACCCTTGATGTACCTACTTGGTAGTACTGCTGTATCGTACATCTGGTGTAGCCTACTTGTACAGGCAGGTGTGACTAAATTGGGTGTGTTCCGAGAGGCTCGATACGTGACCGAAAAAAATCAGCTATAGGTGGTCATTTTGGTAGTCAACAGACAAATAATACAGTACACGAGGCACGGGTCATACGCACGATTTGTGTGTCAGGAAATTGGGGTAATTACCGGTACGCAGGTATTCCATGAAGCTAAGTATCAGGTATTTACCCGTGTCTACCGGTAACAACGTACATCTCTGACTTTTTTTCGAGAGTACCTTTGATCAAGGCAGAGTTCTTGTTCAAAATGCAATATTTGATTTTTCGAGTACGAAGGGGGTGGTAGTAGTGATACTACTCTTTCGAGCACGAGGGGGGTGGTAGTATTAATAGTAATACTACAGCAATAGTACGTAGGTATATGTTAATACTACAAAAATATCGGATGGTAAAGGATGGAAAAATGAATGGCATAATATACGTTTTGACACTTGTATCTCAGAAAAGAAGGTTTCAAAAGTATATACACCGGTACTACGTACGAGTACGAATGTCATGCTTGATTTCGAAGTGAGTGAGCTATATCAATTGTACTCTCGCTATGGTCATATGGCCCTCCCCCACATGCTTTCGTCGATTGCAACCCTCCGGAGTTCTCCCACCCAGACCGACCGGATGACCCGAGGCGCGGCCCACCGGATATCGAGTGAACAACGGGGATCGCGACGGAGGCATCCCCGGCCTTATAGCCGGAGGAGGTTTGGAGGGGGGGGGGGGGGAGTGGGATTGCGTTGCGTAGATTTCCCCCCCGTATAGGTACGTTTAGGTAATAGTCTTTTTAGTTAAATACGCGTAACCTGCGGTAATTTTTTATACTTTTAGGATTGCTTCGATTTAAGAGCATGCGATACTTTTGTGCTTATATCATAACCCGAGTCTTACTACGATAGCCCCCCCAACTTTTCTTCAACGAAATCGCCAGTTTTGAAACCAGCTCCCGACCGCATCTCCCCAAATACGGTGCGTCTTGCCACCCCGACGTCATCGTTCGAAAGTCCGTTGCAAACAAGATAACATATGAAGATATCATTTTAATAGCATCCCTTTCATGTCGAGCAGCCATTAAAACTTTGTTAAAGAAATCGCTGGTTTTGGGAGGGGCTATCGTAAAAGCAGTCACACGTATTGCCGTTGAATTGCTGTGGAGCAAAAATACAGAAGATTCTAACGTAGGGAGGAGGAATTTATGATATGGTATCATACGTGCTTCGTTAGAATTATATTGGAAAACATGCGGAAATGCCACCTTCCGGTGGATTTTGATGTTTCGGGATTTCTACATTGTTTGGTATTTTGGTTGTTGATTTTGCGCGGTTGGAATCTTTTGGTGGAAACTATATTGTGGTTTTTGTGTTTTTTGGGCTTGGATTTTTTTACGGGTTGTAGTACAATTATTAATATTAATAGTATGGTTTTGGTTTTTTGGGCTTTGAGTTTTTGGTGGAGAGTACAGTGTGGTGCAGTGTGGTTTCTATTTTGGGTTTGGTTTTATTATTTGTGAAGATTGACCCACATTGGGGGCCATATTATCTATACTACTGTGCTAATGTATTATTTGTGAGAGCAATAAGCCCCTATGGGAACCCCAGCTCGCTCGTTCGATCGCACCGTCGCTCGCGCTCCGGCGTTCATGGTACTTTTATCTTGGAATTAGTGGGGATACTTGTATCTAGACGTTCATGGTTTAATTGTATTGAGGTTATTGTAGGGGCGGCAATATCTTGATTTGTTCGATGTCCGCCGTTTTTAGTGTTTTCGGATAATTTATCTCGCATGTCGTGTGGGAGCGTCTATCTCGCTCAGTTTTGACTGATCTTGGATTCTCACTCGAGTTTTGATATCCATTTTTTTACTTTTTACCGACGTTTGATCGAAAAAACTATCTTGATTTTAGTGTCGTAAAAATATATTGGATTTAGTGTGGTAACAATTTATATTGGTTTTAGTGTGGGGAAGAATTATATTGAATATAGTGTGGGCGATGGAAATTGAAAAAAACAGGAAAAAAAAATCCCCGTTCCCTGTTTCCACAAAACGACATTAAGCGGAACTCCGTTGTCACGCCTACAAAATGTTCGAAGCTGCTCGCTCTATCGGCCACGCCGCGCTCGCCTCTCTTGCTCCGCGACGAGCTTGCCTCTCGTTCCGCGACAAGCTCGACACCGACTCGGTCGTGAGCCGGCGGCCCTCCCTCTCTGTCTGTGCGAGACCCGTCGGCCGCCGTTCGTTTGACATGCCTTGCCCCGTGGTTTTCGTTCGCCACCTACTTCCAACTAGTGGGCAACCTGGCGAGCCAGCTGCACAAAATATATCCACTGGTGTCGAAAATATAAGAACCGTTTGCATGTTAATTTACACGCCGAAAATACCCTTTTATAGGCTCGAACCCTTCTGCTGTACGAAACCAGACGCAACATCTCAGAGCCCCATACCGCTTCTTCTGTCGTTACTCGATGACGAGGGTGCCCCCAGGCACGAGAGTGGCCGCACCCTTCCCGCTGACCCTCTCTCTGCCCGCCGTTGCCCTAACCACGGCCAAACCCGGGGCCGAAACGCCCCTGGCCGGCGCGCGCGTGACTCCCACACTATAATCCAAGATTATCACACTATAATCCAAGTGAGACACATAAACCTAAATACGACACATAGACCTACGGTCTACGGCCTATACGGCCTACAAGGTTGCGTATTACTTATTATACAGGTAAAAGCAATTGACAAGAGTACATTTGTTTTTCCGCACGATTGTTTTTGGATATCTCAGAAACTTTTATTATGGTAGTAAAAGTCACCATTCTTGCCGGCGACGCATAAGTAGTAAAGCGTCAGTTTTTTCCCCCCCTGGGTTGCTACGGTTAATAAGGAGGCTTGTTTAGCAGGGAATCAAGAATTGAGTTTTTTTCTTCCAGAGTTTCGTGTTATCAAGTTGGCATTATTTTTGCAGCGGTGAGGAAAAAATCCGAGATTTTTTTCTTTGTCCAGAGCTTCCCTATACAGTAAAGTTAGCATGTTTGAAATCATAGAGTTTTCACGTCGAATTTAACATGTTTTCATAGATAGCAAGAATAGACCTGACTAGCAATCTCATGCATGTCCGGATTGTTGTTCCACCGCACGCCGTCTATATGGCGACGGTGGATGATCAGAGTGGGCTATTGTGGTGAGATTGGGTTTCCAGACTATTTATCGGCGTTACAACATACCAGGTACCTGGTATGACGGGGTACGGGAGAGGGCCTCGAGACTGCTCTACGACAGAATCACTGGCTTGATCAACCCAACGGGCACATGCGGTAAGAGGAAAGTACGTAGCCCAGAGACTATCTATACTACTGGTAACAGAGTAGTAGGAGATATCAGACCAGCATAAGGGAGTGTTGGTGAGACGTTGAATGCCAGCAGCAGAGCAGTTGGTGTCAGGCCGATAATCTGGAGGAATGCTGTTGAGCACTGTTTGAATAGCGGAACTTCGAGGGTAGTCTATAACCACAGCAGAAGAGTGCAGGGCGGGAGGTTGTGAGACAGAATGCACCCGCTAAGCGGCTCTTGCCAGCCTGGCAGTCGTGCCCCTGTAACGTTGGTAGACGTACGTAAGAGCAGAAACGACTGTTCAGCAGAGCCCCCTCTGCTCAGTCCTCGGTTTTGCCTCTGGACCAGTTCCAGCACGTGGACCGACAATAATAAAAGACAATTTTCCACGTTCTGAACCCTTGACTCCGGACCACTGTCTTCACCCTTCCCGAACCTACACTCTGAAGGTCTTCACCTTCAGCCTCTCAGCTATTAATAGGAAGCCTACCAAGGTCTCCCTTGCCTGAAAGCGTGACAACAGAGTTCCACTTAATGACGTTTTTGTGGAAACAGGGGACGGGGGATTCGTTTTCCTGTTTGCTTCAGTTTCCATCGCCTACCCTAACTTCAAGATAGTTTGTCCCCACACTAAACCCAAGATCTATTTGTTTCCACACTAAATTCAATATAAATGTTTCCAACACTAAAATCAAAATACATTGTTTTCGATCAAAAGTCGGTAAAAAGTAAAAAACGGATTTTAAAACTCGAGTGAGAATAGATAATCAGTCAAAACTGAGCGAGATAGACGCTCCCACACGACATTCGAGATAAATTATCCGAAAGCACTAAAAACGGCGGGAAATCGAACAAATCAAGATATTCTTGCCGCCCCTACACTAACCTCAATACAATTTTACCACGAACTCCTAGATCCAAATACCCCCACTAATTCCAATATAAAAGTATCATGAACACCGAGGCGCGAGCGACGGCGCGATCAACCGAGCGAGCGGCGAGCGATCGAGCGGGCTACACGGCTGGCGTTCGAAATAATGACGGATACCGTCTCCACGTTTGGGGGCACCCGGCACTTCAAATCCACAGGCCGGCCCACAGAGATGGCGGACCGGCCCATCTAAAGCCCGTGTTTCATGGGCCTCGCCACCGATGTCATTGGCCGGGTCGGGACTACTCAAAAATTGGATGGGCCGGACCGACGGGCCGCTGCCCGTCCTCTGAAAATTTGACGGGCCGGGCCGGGTCGCGGCCCACCAATACAAAATTTGATGGGCCGGGTTGGACCGCGGCCCACCAGACGAAAAAATTGAAGGGCCGGCCCGTCAGCGTCAGCCCATTATGACAAGCCCTGGAAAAAACAAAAAAACGGTGAAAAATCGAACAAATCAAGATATTGCTTGGCAAAATTCAAAATTCCATACGAACTTCTAGATACCACTATCCACACAATTTTCAATATGAAAATTCCTACACTAATTTCAGTATGAGAAATTCCAGTCAAAAACATTGAAAAAAATAGAAAAAAGCCTACGCTGCTGTTACATGTGTGTTTCACACCAGGTACAGTGTAACACAAGGCACGCGGTAGTCCACACAGCAGTACGTACACCAGTACGCACAGCAGTACGTTGGCGCATACCGGTACAGCAGTTAGTACTGCATGGGTGGGTGGGTGCCTGGGCGTGCGTGCGGGTCGGGCTGTGAGTTGGTGGGTGCGTTCATTCGTGGGTGGGTGGGTGGGTGGGTGGGTGGGTGTGCGGGGCCGGTATACATACAGCAACGGCTCGCGTGCGTACGCGTAGAAGACAGAGGACAACCCGCTGACCAACCCACCCGCCCACCCATCAACCCAACACCAAACCACCCACCCACCCGAACTCACCTA
>JAYJME010003758.1:0-11726 GCA_036873775.1 Costaria costata | reverse complement strand
CACCCCACAAAAGTATCCCATACTATTTACAAGTAGTTTTGTCCCCAAAAACCGTTTCCGGCTCTAAAGGGGTTAACCCCTTTTCAGGATACTGTTAAGAGAGCAGTCCCATTTCAGAATAAGCTACTTGGAATTTCGAGATAGACGTATGTTTCTGGACGGAGTGGGTGCAGCGCTAAAAAGGGTCACCTCGCTCATGTTTTCTCCGTCAAACTCCGCCTGGGCGATCATGTTCTCCCTCTCCTCGTTCCGAATCTGCTTGTGCACGCCGTCTAGCAGTTCCTGCAGACCGGGGCTGATTTTTTCGACTCTAAAGCTGCTTGTCTGTTTCGCCGCGGGTGACGCACCGGGCCGAGGGCGGGGAGAGAGAAGGCGCAGAAGAAAATGGTTAGGGTGCTGTCACGTACTCGGTGTCGAGATATTTGTGTAACGGTATTTTGGGGTTTCTACAGAGACTGCAGGCATGTTTCCCTGTGGAGCAGTCTACGATTCTGCGGTGATGTTCACCTATCTCCACTCCTTGCTATACAACAATAATTAAAATCAAAACGGGTTTCTGGTTTCAGTTCGCAGATCCAAGCAGCGCTTCCGATGGAGCGACGTGGGCATTTTTTAACCCTGAAGCTTGCCCATTTACGGATACTGCAAAAATATCGCACGTCGAACAGATCACGATCTAAATCATCCAAGGATCTAGATCATCTAGATCCTAACCAGCCTTTGTGAGATGCTGTACAGGACCTGCATAGTACTGATCGAATCCAGGAAACATGTGCTACAGTAGATCAGGCAGGTAATACGGCTCCCACCGGGCAGCATGAGCTAAATTCTACAGATCAAGATCAGGAACTAGATCTATCTGCCCTGAAAGATTCAGATCACGATTTGGAAATCGATGCTCTGGCCGACGTGTGAAAATACATCCAACTGTACGTATTTCCAAGTAGTTTTGTGCTGGGCACGTGGGTGCATATTTTTGTCAAGGGGTTGAGAAGGACGGCTGTGCGATAGCGCGATATCATAGACACGAATTAAGACGATCCTATTTTCATGGTTCGGGTTTTCGTTTCTCCAACACGCTCCTTTGTCGCGGCAGTGCCACGTGCAAGGAGGGTGCCGACGGGGCGCTGCAAACGGAGACTGAGTGCGTTTTTTTTTCCCCGCACTACATCTTCCTACAGAATTGACAACGAAGAACACCGCTGCTACTGCCGGTATTAACCCCTTCGGAACAGCCATTGTCGAAAAAACATGAAGGAGTTTACAGTGGCAGCATCGACCGCCCGAAGCAGTCCGGGCTGGTGGGATATGTAGGGTGTGTGTGTCCGGAGTGCAACGTAGGGAGATAGATGTACGACACGCGCGTGCAGCATGTCGATACTCGGTAGCAGAATATTTGATTAAATTGACGCACTTGAGCATATTTTTACGCCGAAGTGTGGGTGGTTTAAGCTTCATTTTTACGGTCCTCATCCACCGGAGGATTAAAACGTAGAAGGAGAAGAAGAACAAGAAGAAGAAGAAGAAGAAGAAGATGCTCGGTAGCGTTGCACGCTCTTCCTGAACGGTTGAAGAATGTCTGAAAAACGGTTGAAAAGTGCCTTCGTAGGCACTCTTACTACCGGGGAGCGTACTTCAGTACTCACGTGGTTGAAATATGGTCAGTAAAAGTACGGGGAATATGTATGATAGGTTTTTGTGTACATCGAGGGGGTCTGATTACTACGGTCCAAAATTAATACCATAGAAAATGTTGATCGCGGTCGTTGTACTCCCGCCGCCGCCGGTGTAAAGCTCCAGCCGTGTGCACGACGTGAAATATCCAACCCTGTGAAATGACACTTTCCAGATGGTCGTGCACTCGTGCACTGCGTACTGACTACCAGGTACCTGGTTACAGTATAGATTATTCTTGGTATGTATTATTGTTATGTTTTGCCATCCGACAATGACAGAAAGAAGAACAAACCCAAGGGAATACTTCGTAAGTATAACTACCAGGCACGTCTCACCAAGCACGTTTGCCGTCTGTTTCCTCATTTTTATTGAAACCCAAAAGCCTACGCCGACTCTTTCGCTTCACTACACAGTCAAGGGTCCTTTGCGCAGGGAACATAAGCGCCGATACCGGCATGCCACACCTCGTAGTCCCACTGCAGCGCCCTCAGAGTGATGCACTCCATCTCCACATTGTCGGTGAAGCGGCTCCGAAGCTGGCAGCAGAGTGAAATTTGACACATCATGACGCATATTTGATAAGTGGAGGTGTGGGTGACTTGAGCTTCATTTTGACCCATTGGGCGGAGGATTTAAAAAAGAAGAAGAATCAAAACAGAAATCGGCAGGCCGAGCGCGTGCATTGCTAGATGGCGATGATGAAGATAATGATTACGATGCGGTTGTCACAATAGCTAGTTTCCCTGGAAGTAAGCCCCCGTGCTAGAGGCGTCGAGAACACTCCTATCGATACAACTGGGTTCACATATATGTGTCTTTTTCCGAAGCCAAGCTGAGACGTGTTGTTTCGGTACCTACGGCAGGCCTCGTCCTAAACCAGATGGTTGTTAAGCTCTCGCCAAACCATGCGATCATGAGGGAGGGAGGGACGGCGCAAAGTACGTAAATATAATCACGGGGGGAAGATAGTCATGATTTTTATTTCGAAGATGCCGTGGGAAAAAAGTAGAGCTTATCCACTTTTTCGCGAAAATAATGGTTGTCACACACTGTTTACAAGACAAAGGGCTTCAGACTAACCAATGGTTGATTGGGTCTGATTGGCTTAACAGGGTTAAGGTCAGGGTTAAGGTTGGTCCTATTATTTGTCTCGTACACAGGGTGTGTCAACCATTTTCTCGAGTAAGTGGTAAGCTACCCTCGTGGAAAAAATAGAGGCGTCTATGATTGTTTTGGACCATTGTGGGTTTTGATTACTATGCGCCCCTGTAATAGTTCTTCAACTCAGATCGAGGTCGTGTCTCGGAGTCGAAAAACGCGATGTTAAGAAAGCAACCCTTCCCCGTGTGCTGCTCCCGCGCAAGCACAACGAACTGCTGTGCGAAACAGTTTTCGACATACCATACCATACCTTGGTGAGATGGAGCTCTGATTCCTCCTTGGAGTACTCGAGCTCTCGCCTGACCTAGACACGTTATGCAAAAAAAGCGAGCAGAAGCGAGCAAGGCGAGCGAGCGAGCGAGCGAGTAAAAGCCAACAAAAAACGTGAAGTTCGTTGCACCAACTGCTCGAAGGTGGCTGTTGGGACGATGTCAGGCGCTACTGCTGTAAAAGTAATGTTGTCTCCACGCCTCGAGAGAAAAGCTCCGACGAAAAGCGAGCGTATACACGACGCCGAGAAACGGCCAAATTGGGCAGGGTAGCCTAAACACGGACAGAACATCAACCATTCGAGCGTGGGCAAGCGACCGAACAACAACAAGAACGTACCTTGGTACACAAACAAAACGTAGAGCGAGGGCAAACGCTGGGGAATAGGATAATTTAGAATACGCTTTTTTCCTCAGCCCAGCGGCGCACAACACACCGCAGATATATCGTGTTCAACTTGACCTTCCAAGTCGCCCCCGAACACCCGCGAGCGGCGTTACGATCGATTTTCTGCCAGATACCTTGCCAACGTAGGCCAATTGGACTGGACAACGACACCAAGCAGTGCTGCTTCGTACGTATTTCATTCGGTAACTATTTTCTAACCACGTTTTGGGGGCCAAACTACTTGGAATTAGAGCTCATACTATTTTGCAATGGTAAAATGTGCTCCAGAATACGACAGTGTCTTAACACCCCCCCTCCCCCCTGAACGAATGCCTATTAGCCAATTTTCTCGACGACCGGTGTAGAGTTTAAGCGACTAAAGCGAGCGACGCGTCTATGGCAACATCTCGATGAGATATTTTCCGAAAGGCACCATTTTCGTTGTCTGTATCATGCCCCCCTGGGTTTCGAGGAAATCGGCTCTGAAAAATTGTCCGAGGGGGAGGGTGTTATCCACTACAGAGTGTTATATACGGTAACCGGGTGCAAGAGCGAGGGCTTGTTAGGAGGGTCCCACCTCTTCGCAGAGCTCTTTCCCCTGCTGTTCCAACATTTCCTCGTACCCGGGATCAACCAGCAGATCGGCCTCCGTGAGCCGTTCTCCTGGAGGGGCCGAGGCGTTTTCGTCTACCAGGCGGCGGAACTCCGCCTTTTTTTCACCGGCGGTTACAAAGAAGGGTTGGTTGAACAGGGTTGCAGTGTCAATCAGCAACAAAATGTCAGGAGGCAGCACATTCATCCCCCCTTGATAGATGGAAAATCTCCCGTATATTGCCTTGACGGGCGTTCAATTACTAGGCTTTAGTGCGGAACGTCCGGCCTTGTACGCCCTTGACCGGTGAACTGCTTTTCCTTGACGCGCATGCCTGCCGACATCTTTGTCGTTCAGTGGTTGGTGCGAACAGCGCTGAAGCTGGACGGGACGACGGCCGGGGAGAAGCATCGATGTTTTTCGCCTGGTCGGGTCGACTTGCTCGGTGAAACTTGGCCTTTTATACGCATACGGACGCGTCGATACCGGGCATTATAGTATATCTGGTAGCTGGTAAGCTTTTTTGACAAGGCCGGGTATACGGCCGGGTATGGCATCTAAAAACAAAACAAAACGTGTTTCAATGCGCAACGTGTGAAAGAAAGTTCGATTTCCGGAACCTTCCATTAAGGGTCGGCAGAAGGTAGGAGCCGTCCACCGCGCTTCTTTTGGGTACGTATGGGCTCAATAGTGGCCACCCTATATACCGTGCCGAAGGTATCAAAAAAACGCTTCGCATGCAAAAACGTTTCTGCCTGGGAACCTCGTCTAGTAACTTCGGCCGAACGTCAGGGCGATCGATCGTCGAACATTGCTGTTGGGGCTTCGCGCACCGTATATATACGAAGTATATATGCTGTGCATTATGGGCAAGGTGTGGATACGTTCACGAGTACGTATGTTTTGGCAGCAGCAGCAGCAGGCGGCCATTTCTCTCCCCGCCACAGGTCACTGTATGAAACGGGGATATTCAATTGGAAACATGCACCACCCTAAGCAAGCGCATACCAGGTATTTTCGAGTCGACACGCAAATCGAGCAACAAGTTAACCGTACGCACAAGGAGATGCGGCGATCCTCAGCACCCATGTCTACGCGGCGAGCTGTCCACGTATGCATCGGAATGCAGAGGGTGTCGGCTCTTAAGAAGTTCGGTCCTGAGCAATTGAGCCTCGTTTTTTCACGATACATAATAGATCCCATCGAAAAAACGATGATCAGGGTCGGGTGCCATACTAAGTCCCACATAATAGCCAAGAGCAGCTTGTGCTCAACGGTGGCAACAAGAGAAGAAATCGGACCTCGATGCCAAACCGACGTTTCTTACTATTAATAGCGTTCGCCTTCTGTAGGTGTAACTCTCTTCACAACGCGTCTGACCCTTCCTTATCGATCACCTGCATCTGCCGAATGACAGCGCGAACCCCTTCCTTTTTCGCCTCCGCCGCCATCCGCCTGTGACAAAACAGACATCCGAACGACATGATTTAGTACCGCTCTGGACGGAAATTTAAGGAATTGTTGGGGGTGTAAATATGGAGACTGATTACTACCGTTCTCGACGGAAATGCAAGGAGCATTGGGGCAGAATTATGGAGACCAAACGCTCCTTAGATTTCCCGCCCAGAGTGATATACAGCTGCGGTCCACGACTCCCGCTTGGATGGGGGGCGGTGTTGGCAGAGACGGCTATATACTCCCACACCCAACAGTTACAACGACTGGCGTATCGACGAAAAAAGGGCGTCGTGAGGCGGCATCCGTGCGGGAGTTCTAACGGGAGAGCGAAGAACGCGGAACATTACACACGCGTAATCGCCAGCGCTACGGCCGAGAGCATCGGTATGGCGTGGTGTGGTTTGTGAACTGCCAGTATGTGGAGTTGATTGTCTGCATGTTTTCTCTGCTAAGGCATATTTTCCGGTTTGCGTCGCAGCCGCAGTGCATCTGGATATCCCTTCCAAGATCCTCCTCCTCAACCTCCGCCTGCTCCTCTTCCCCCTCCTCCCTCTCCTCCTCGCCACTCTCGCCCACAACCACTCTGCTTGACATCAATTCCCTGTCGACCGGACGATGTCCAGCATTGGCTCACTACAAGAGGCACTCAAAATCAATCCTGCGAGTCCCCGTCGTCTCACAAGAGATGGGTCAAGACGACACCTTGTCGATACACATGCCGCGAAGCATACGAAATATAGAATATAGGGAAGTAGCGGAAAGCGCGAAATCGAAACGAACGCCTATGCCACAGCCCACCGGCTGCGGCGGCAGCTGTAGGTCTTGCCTACGAAACAAGTGATAACCCCCGTTTTTGGTGACATTTGGTTTATCGCTGTGCACGAACACTGATTGGTACCGCGATACCACCGCACAGTACGTAGGAGCATGACGAGGTTGCCTCCCTACATTGTAGGCGTACAATATGAAGGCTAGTTACACTGTTGTATCGCTATGCTTATTATGTTTTCCACCCGGCATGGTGGTATCAACGTCGATCACTCATAGCCATTCCCGGAAAGAAGAACACGAAGGGAAGCAGAGAAAGGAAACCTATGCACTCTTGTGACTCATTGGATGGTATACTTCGGTAGCGCACACGAACTGCTACAGCAGTTCCACATTTGTAGAGCTGACCTGTTGTCGTCTTCAGTCTTGAGTTTATCCTCCTGAATCGAGTACGCCGCGTCGTCCACTATGTCTGGAGCCTCCTCCTCTATCAAGGGTGCCTCGCTTCCGTAGCCTTGAGCTACCGGTTGCACCTACCGGGCCCAAAACCGCAGCACACCACCCCAACACGCCATCGACTTGCTTCAGGCATCCGATATACACGGGAGAATGACAACAGTAGCCTCGGTCTCGTGTCACGGAACTCCGCCGTCGAATCAACCTCATCCATATGCAAGAAAGTCCACACAAGGTGGCGAAGCTCGCCGCACAAGCGGTTCATAGTGGGATGCAGCAGCTCATCCTTCATGCGACTCGCCGAACACCTCACGGCGCTTCGCGCTTGGTGCAAGCAACGTCTTCCCGGTCGGTGAAAACCCGACGTGCCCCGCGCCGGCGATGTAGGAGTGCGAGATTCTATGGTCTTAAGACTACGGTTATGAATGACAATGAGTACCCCCCCCCCTCCCCCCCGCGCTACGAAAGCGCGTCTATCGGGAGGGAAACGTGGCCATTTGCACAACCTGTGATTCTCTTGCGAGAGCAACGTTAATATTCCAAGGACAAAGCATGATTAGCTATGCACACGGGAGCCCTTTCCCTCCTATTGAAAACACACAACTGTAGCGATAAGAGACACATGATCAGGTTCGCAGAATTAAGATCATGATGATTGCCTGATTTTCATTGCGACCGGCGAACTTACTCATGACTCTCTACTGACGTACTACATGGAATTCTGACTTCCAGCAGAAGGGAAAGAAGAGAAGGGCAGTGCTCATTCGTTTGTTACCAGCCCCACGTGCAAAGCTGCACGAGCATACATAGCAGGGGTACACGAGTGGGTGGCACGACATTGCTTGCTGCTGTTGACAGCCTACTGTAGAGGCTAGGACTATTGTGTCTGCTTTTCCCTCACCGGTGTGAAGCCCTCAAGTTCAGACACGGCTCCCTGCCCGTCGTCCATGTACTCGCTCAGAAACGCGGGTGGCTCGAGGGGTTCCGTTGCCAGAGGGGCTGGGGGGGGCTCTCTGGCGGGCGACTTTCCGCGCTTCTTGCCCCTGTCGCACACGAGGCCATACATTTTTCCAAGCAGATGGACGCATGCTACTATTAGTACCGTAGGGGTTAGGGGTGCACCAACCATGTTATTTCTAAGGCTCCTCATTTTCGAAGCTCTCTACTCTCTACCCTCCCCCCCCCGAAAAACCCGGCTTTGGGAAAACCGAACGGATAACCCGATGAAAAATTCCGTGGTGGCCTAGGCGTGCGACGAAACATATTGTAAAAATAGTAACGAGATTGGGTACAGTAGTTCTTCTTCAGTGAAGGAAGCTGTCCGGTTAGTCAGAAATAAAAAAAATGGCAAAAAAAAAAGTGATCCTGTACCCCTATCGTCGCACGCCTCTATAAAACCAATGGTTGAACGAGCGCACGGGGTCGCACGTTTTTCCAAGCGTACGAATACAATGGTTGAACGAGTACACGAAAGTCGTACGTTGTTCCAAGCTTATAAAACAAATGGTTGAACAAGCGAGCGCACGGGCTCGTACGCTTCCCCCAAGCGTTTAAAACCAATGATTGAATGAGGAAAGGGCGGGTATTGTCGACGGTATATGCGTGGCGCGGACGATGCACACTGAGGAGAGCTAGGACGACTTTCCCTTGTCATCTCGTCGAGAGGTTTTATTTGTCTTTGGACGGCAACATTGCACACGCTGTCATGTTTTTCACGATATTTTGTTTACGCCATATTGTGCCGAGCCAACGTTTCATGGGCGGAACCAATCGAAGCCCGCAGTGACCTGCCCCCAAAACTGGCAGCATAACATTGACAACTACACCGTTCCCCTCGGTTTGTCCCGCGTGCATAGTAATCAGGACCAAACATGCCAGCTTGAAAAAAAATAGGGGAATATATAGGTTTTTGTGCCTATTGTGGCTTCTAATGACTATGTTACCCACGTAATGGGCCATGGTTTTGTTTTATCGCAAGCGGACGTTTTTTTCTTTTTCTTCTCAGAGTCGTTTTTTTTGGGGTGGTGTGGTGTCATACGCGGAGCTTTTCAAGTGAGGTGCTTCAGATTTAACATGGTTGTGCCCGGTTGTGCATCGCACCGGAGATAACACGCCGCTCGCATCGTACCTCGAGTTCAAGCGCGGGAAAGACGCGAGGCTGAGCGCCGGTGGGATATAGGGACGTTTTGTATCTCAACGAAAAGTAAAACATCAACGCTACTCGTAGTGACAGCGGCGTAAGGCCTATCAATTTTCTTGACGGCTGTAATAGGTTGTGCATCGCATCGTATGATAACACGCCCGCCATTCGTAATCGCACCTCGAGCCAAGCGCTGGAGATGCGGGGCTGAGCGCCGGCGGGATAGGAACGTGTCGGAGCCTCTCCGCCAGATCTACAGCGGCCGCCTGAAAACCGACGAAACGCGCGCGCACAGGGTGGATGAAGGGGTGTCCCCCGTGGCCACTTTTCAATCTTACACCCGAACATCGCCGGGCCTTGACAGCAGCTGGAGCAGTGCAAGGGACGGGTCTGTGGCTACTACGGGAGCAACACGGCAATCATAACCTGATATGGTTTGGAAAACATAGGCGCATATGTGTTTTTTTTGGGTGCATCATGGGTTCAGGTAACTATGCCCCCCCCCCCCCCCCGGTAAATAACGGGGAGGGGGTGATCCTCAGCGCCTTTTTTATTGGGTCGAGGAAAACGAGTTGGGGACGCCTCGCCGCGGGAAGGGGTCGGCAACAGCAGCGGAGGGGCACTCTTTTCCGATGAGGTGCTCAGTCGGGGTTGCGAGAGCAGAAAAAAAAATAGATGATTTGGCGCTTTCGTTTTAATCCTCTGACGCATGCTTCAAGGTACTATACTATATATACCACTGGGGTTATGGGAGACTATTGCTTTAGCTCGGGGATACATTTCTGACTAGAAGTTGGTGACATTTCTGACTTGAAGCTGGTGACATTTCTGACTGGAAGTCCGCGATGTTGGACGAGAATTGTGGGTGTGGTGGCAACTACGAGTAAGCGTGACTCAACAAAAAACCCCACCCAGAAAAACGAACCTCTCGATGTGATGGAGAAGAATAAACCCAAATCACGCCGCTACATACAGTAGTACGGGTTGTCTTTAAGGTCGGGAAGAAACAACGACACCCTCCGCACATATCTAAACAGATAATTTTCTTGCCCCCCACTTTCCTTGTCCCGGCGTGCAAGGGTCTACGGTCTTAAGACTACGACGATGCATGATAATTAGTACCCCGCCTGGTGCAAGCAACGACCGCCTGGCTGATGAAAACCCGACGTGCTCCGTCCCGGGGTTTTAGGGATGCGAGGGTCTATGGCCATACGACTACGGCCATGCATGACAATTAGTACAGCCCCCTCCCCGTGCGCCCCACTTTCCTTCCCGCCCCCCCTCGTCTCCCTCTCTTTCTCTCTCGACTCGTCCCCATCCGTACTATACCTCGAAAGGCTCCCTCCTCAGGCGATGCACCGCCAACAACCCGTCACTATCGCCGCTGACAATCCACTCCCCATCGCACGAAGACGCCGCCGCCGCCACCGTCGCATCTCCGCCGTGTGCCTGCACCCTTGCATAAACCCCCGCCGCGAAGGCAGGCCGCACCGTTACCCCTCCGTCATCGCACCCGCAGACAAGGAGCTCCGCCCTTCCTTCGCCGAGGTCAACGCCTCCCACGTGGGGGTTTCCACAAGAGGCGTCTACGGCGGTGGGTCCGCTGTATCGAAGGGTGGTGACTGTCGGGGGCCTCGCGCCGACGGCGGCGGTGGATGTCGGCCCGTACCCCGCGGGGAACTCGCGGATGGGGAATTCTTCCTGGGGGGTTCGTGCGAGAGGGACGAGTAAACAGGTTTAGAGGCGGCGTTTTAGTGTTATTTCGTCGAGTCCGTGCGGTGGCCGTATGACGTAATCGTTGCTACTGCTGTTGTTACATCAGGAAAGGTGCTCGATCGTTGGCAGTTGCAAAGCTTTCTTTGAGTTGAACCGTAAAATCTCAGGTGTAGAAAAAAATTCCAGCTGGCAGTTCTTGACAGGCATAAGTTGTTTTCTTTCGGAGGACGGGGGTGAACAGAGGGAGGTGTGAACACCCCTTTTCCCGCCCCTTTCCATCGATGTACTCGAAGTACGATATTTACTCGAGCCATGCCAAGGTGTACAGAGGGGTATCTTTGAGCCCGTTTTTTTCTGGCTAACGGGGCGCCTCAACAGAGGAATTCAATAGACCTCCTCAGGTTAGAAACAATAAGGTGCTGTACCCCCACTACAATAAGGTAATGTACCCCCACTACAATAAGGTACTGCACCCCCCTACAATACGGTACTGTACTCCCACGACAATAAGGTACTGCACCCCAACTACTGTAAGGTACTCACCACCACGACAATAAAGTAATGTACCCCCACTTACAATAAGGTAGTGCGCCCCTCCTACAATAAGGTACTGTACCCCCACTACAATAAGGTACTGTACCCCCACAACAATAAGGTACTGTACCCCCAATACCACGACATGACTCAAATAGCACTCAAAGCGTGTAATCATAGGGAGTTAGCCGTGCCAACAGTCACTAGTGTTTTGTCTGGGTTGGGGACACAAGCGGGTTTTCTCCCTCACCTGCCAGGAGCACTCGAATATGGCCCCTCGTGCCCAAGTCCCCAAAGCGAGCAAGAAACGCCTCCCTTCCCCGGGGGCGTACACAGCCTTCAGGGCTGGGGGCGGAGGCAAACCCTCTTCCGGCGCGTCCTCGTCCTCGCCCGTCTCGTCTGGTTCGGCCGCGTCTGCCTCCGTCGCCTGCGGGTCGTCCTCCGCTGTCGCTGGCTCCCCCCCAGCGTCTTCGGGCAATTCGAGGGCGGGCGGGCCCGCTGGCTGCACCGGGCGCCTCTTGAAGGTGTACCATCGCATGGGAATATCGGGGATCTCGAACGACTGTA
>JAYJME010003757.1:0-11726 GCA_036873775.1 Costaria costata | reverse complement strand
TACCATACATACATGATTATGGACAGTAACCCCCCTCCCACCCCTAAGCTTTGTTATTATTACTGTAAGATCTACACCCCCTCAGCCCTACGGTTATCTGACTCTGCTTCCTTTCAAAATAGCTATATATCCTTAGTATGTATCCTTCATCAAATCATGCATGCCCAGCGTTTATACACCTCCTGAGGTCCATGGATGTAAAATCTTCTTCCCTCAGTAATGATAGTATATATTCCCCAAAAGATTACACAAAACACGTAGTACGCGCGATCGAATTATCCCACGCAGCTTGCAAACTTGAGATTCGACGAAATCCTCGATCTCACAGCTGACGTTTTTTCCATTTATAGTATAACCTAAAAGCTATTTCGGTGCGTTTATGGCCAATTTACACACTACCAGTACCTTTCACAAACCGGTTCAAAATATAACATATATCTGTGGTTTCAATAATTACTAGCTAATGGGTGGATGGTACTCATCTTTGCAAGCTGCGTGGTACCTCGAGTGCACATGTTCTATATTTAAGTTAAGGTCAGAAAGAAACCGCCGTGTCTACGAAATATACCTATGGATGTAGTGCTGGTACAGCAGTAGTCAATACCCTTAACCCTTTTACTACCCCAAAAAGGTATCCCACACTATTTCCAAGTTGATTTGTCTCCCACACTATTTCCAAGTTGTTTTGTCCCCAAAAACCGTTTCCGGCTCTAAAGGGTTAATACCCAGCTTTTCAAATTGTGTACGTAGTGGATCAAATTTCTTTGGTTCTGACCGTCGCGGGATATTTTTTGCAGAAATAATTTTCCCTAAACTCTATACCAGGTATACGCGAACACTGTGTGTGTTCTTCACGTTCTTCCACTCGTCGACGCCCAGCACTACTGACTGTACCAGGGCATTAGTTACAGGTTGCGGGCTGTTGCGCGGGCCCAACATTTGGGTCAAAACAACCGTTTTGCGCAGCACGCGGTTTTGGGCGCGCAACATTTTGCGCCGCAGGCGAAAAAAATAATTGTTGCGCGTTTCTTTTTCGCCGTAGTCGATTTTTTGGGGGGGTCGTTTTTTCGAAATCGCCGTACTATATATAGGCGACAAATAAAATAAAAAGGTTTTTTCTTTTATACCTGGTACGTATTTCGAGTATCATAGGCTACAGTGGAAACATTTCTCAAGCACCTTTTGTCCCATTGGCCGTAGTTGAACAATTTTTAGGCCCCTTTTCCTATTCGCCCTAGTCAAAAACATCATTGCAAGACTGCGTGGCTGCGCTGCACCTTGCGCACGGTGCATGGCACCTGGTGTACTGGTGTACAGTGTACAGTACAGCTAAAACGCCTTTTCGAGGTTCAGGAGGCGTTATAACGCACTTCGTTACTTGATTTTCAGGCGTGTATTCGAGCATACCTGGTATCGCAGTTTGTTGCTCAGGGGCCCTCCCGAGAGGCCCTCCGGGAGCCCTCTTTTGCGCTGGGCGCAACAGACACCGAACCACGAATCAATGCCCTGGACTGTGGCATACCATACATTGTTGTCGGATGGCAACAAAGGAAATAGTACATCATGACCTGCTCACATGCTAACGAGACGAAGATCAGGACCATCCACAGAGCGGCGGCTCTCCGTTTATGTCCTGTGATCACGTCATCCGGCCTCCTGCAGCGGGTGTCAATTTCAAGTAGTACGTATCAATATTATGGGGTGTCGCACAAAACTCGTCTTAGAATGCGTTGGGTCATCTCTGCCGCGCACTTTGTGGCCACAGGGCTTGTATCTCGAATAATACCTCTCTAGGATGAACGATCAGCACGGAGACTCTGTGGGCTAGATGTCGACAGGCACACTCGGTACAAAGAACGGATTTGATGCTGCGAACACACACCACACACACGATACTACAGGCATCTCAATTGCCAAGCGGCATCGACACATACATGCTACGATAGGGGTGCACGTTTTGTTTTCTAAGGTTCCACTCTTGGGTCTTGGGGGGCTCTGTGGCTCATGCGAAACCCAATTTTTGAGGAATACTGCTGTGAGCGTAACCCGATGAACCATTCCATGGCCTACGAGTATGATAGGCAAACGACGAATTATATTGCAAAACCATGTTGGAATCCCGACGATTCTAGGTGAAGGAGCTCTGTCGTTCAGAAAAACAAATTAAGGTATATAAAATGTGCTACTGTACTACAGCAGTACCTCTATCGTACCACAAGTCCATCATAATCGTATACGCAGTAAGAGGATTCGTACTGACGGATAAAAAAAGGCGCTGAACAGGCGGCGAAAGCTTTTGCATTGGTTCAGATAGATAGATAGATAGATGTGCCTTGCGTCGAGCCTGCCCCATGATGGGTATGATGTGTACGCGGGTTGCTCCAACTAGCGTCTCCGGACACCTCTTGTACATCGTATTGTACGTAATACCGGTAGTATCTAACTCTGGTACTACCCTGCATTATAAACACTTACCACATCACAGACTGCAGCAACAAACAGCAAAGCAGTAGCAGCAGTGCGTAGGAGTAGGTGCAGTAGTAGTAGTAGTAGTAGTATTAATAGTAGTTGTAGTAGTAGTAGCAGTACAGGTAGTCGTCGTGATAGTGGTCGAAGTAGGATGGTATAACTAGTACCAGGTAGTAGTGTTGCGATGCTTTACGGCAGGACTCGTAGCACCCCAAACGCACCGAGGTACAGCTGTAGAACCATGTGCTTCAAGGCTTGATAATCTACTCTCTCTCTGCCCTGCCCTGGGCCCGCGACGAGTATCATATCCTGGTATCATACGAGGACGGTATTGAATTTTCCCAGTTTTTGGCGAATGGTTGTGAATTGTGAACGCACTGGATTGGTTGGTCCAGGAATATACGCGAACTCATCTACCAATATTCCTCAAACGTTCCAAGGACGAGTATACGAGTAGTCGTCGTGCGTATGCATATATGTACATAGCTGAAGTGAGTTTTGTTTGCATCTGAGGTGTAAGGTTTAGGTTTGCTTGAATTTCTACACGGCATATTTTCCCTGTTTTTTCTTCTATCTTTCCCGGTATGTTCTTCCACTCCAGAGTTGTTGGAGCCGAGCTCTTGGGGCCTGTCCTGTGACCACGGATAAGATTTTAGCGATGAGTTACCGTGAGAACAACAGCAGCAACATTTTTTCTGGAAGAAACCAAGCACGATATAATAACATCACCGCCCAACCTGGCCCAGCTCACAAGCTTCTTCAGCATTCAGCATATCTTTCTCTCTTCGACTGCTAACAATTGTTAATACTATGATACTTAAACTATTAATAAATGCTGCTGTGTACCTGTAAGCTGGTACCTGTACCACAGGTACCCTATACAAGCGGTGCGTATCATACGTGTCCGTATACATAGGCGTCCCCTGTGGTGAAGTCGCTAACCTCGTAAGACTACTACTAATAGCGGCGATTTTGGCGGTTCGAGTCCTGGGTGCACCAAGTGACTTTTTCTTACAAATTTGACCATGCCGAAAGTGCGAGAGCGCGAGTTGGCAAAATTCGATGCCAATCGACGAGCAGTGGGAATGCTGAACCCTCTGCGCGATAAAAACTGAAAGCATGTACCGTAGTGGGGAAGGGGGAGAAGAGCCTGTGCTTAGTGACCCCGGATCTGAGTTACTGCTGTTAATAGGGAGGGAGCTGGAGTTTAATAGAAGAGCGAAGACAATAAATGGGAAGGACAAAAAAACAAACAAACAAACAAACAATTCAGTATTGCTGCATAGCTCGACGAAATCCTCGATCTCACAGCTGACGTTTTTTTCTTTTATAATAGCTATGGTACGATATAACACATCGTATATACGAAGCATATACTGACTACTATTGTACCTGGTATCATATCAATCATTTAGCATTCCTGGTATCATATCATATGACACAGGTGCCCTTCTCTCACATGGTTGGCGTGGTTGCTCCAAAAGCCGAAACTACGAAAACACCACATAAACACCCCATCTCCAGGCGGAGATCCCTTCTTATTTACAGCAGCAGTGTAAAGTTTTTTTATCCTGGCCGTGGTGTTCTTTGAGTCTTTATCGCCGCGATAAGCTGCAAAAAATCTGGAATTCGTTCGTCCTGGGGATATACGTTTTCACATCATCGTTTGTCTGGGTGTTGTGTGTTGATAACCGTGCACGAGCACAGCTAGAGTGTCCAACAGCCCGTCGAGGATCGACCTTCGCCCGGGACGTATAATACGACTCCTAGACATACAACTCGGGGCACCTTTTGTTGTCACCCCCCGATCACGCAGTAGCCGAGTTGCTGTAATCGTTACTTTTTCCGTGTGAAATCCCACAAGAGGGTTACTGTACCATCAACAATCCGTTCTTCTATACAGTACCAGGTACTCGTTTCTACCCGTCGACATCCAGCATCCCCGATGTCCCGTGTGATTGTTCGTCCTAGAGATACACCTGGTACCAGTTAATACCTCCGACGCACGCTACGGTGGGGATGTCGTTCCATGAGTTTTTCTGAAGCTTCTCACATGAGGATATTAGCTATTAGCCTCGTTTTCTATACTGCATACTGCATACCATACGTTTGTAAAACGAAGTGGAGAAGGCGGCTCTCGTATGAGGAGCTCTACACCCCATCCAGAAACGGGCTTGGAGGAAAAATATACCTGGTACGCTTGATCAAGCGTTGAAAAATCCCTGTTCGTAATTGACACATAATGCATGCTTCGATGATAGGGGCGTACCATTGTGTTTGCGAACAGATTCTACGCTTAGGTAGGGGGATTTGCACCCCAACAAAAACCCAAACTTTGTGATAAACTATGTCACCTTAACCCGATGAAACCATCCCATCGTACGTACACAGCGAGTTATGCTCCAAAACAAGAATGGAATCCCAACGGTATTGGGTGAAGGAGCTACGTCGTTCAGAATATATACTAGAAAAAAAAATGCCACCTCCGTCGTAGCACGCGTCAAAAAACCTGGTAGGCTACTGTGTATTGAAACATATTGTAGCTCTAGCAAAACCAGAGTTGCCGCGACTTTATATCGTTCCTTTTTTACAAGGCTCGCCCATCAGAAATGTATTGGCCAAAATATTCACACCCTGGACAATATTATAAAAGATAAAAACGTCAGCTGTGAGATCGAGGATTTCGTCGAAACTCAACTTTGCAAGCTGCGTGGGATACTTCCATCGCGCGTACTACGTGTTTTGTATAACCTAATGGGGGATGCATAGTCCTTATTGAGGGCAAGAAGAAGATCTACCAGTCATGGAACTCGGGAAGTATTTTTACACGAGAGCTGCTTGCTGAGCCTCCTGCACGATAAGGTTCTGCTTTCAGAACAAAACAGAAATATCAGCAAATACGCGAAATACAAAGTGCGTCAACCCCTTCA
This sequence comes from Costaria costata, assembly GCA_036873775.1. NCBI lineage: Eukaryota > Phaeophyceae > Laminariales > Agaraceae > Costaria > Costaria costata. The sequence goes on along the minus strand of JAYJME010003757.1, from coordinate 6,327 downwards.
GAAAGGAAACCCATTTTTGGGGACAAGACTACCTGACATTAGTGTGGGAACACGTTTTTCAGTAGTGATCGGACCTTTATAGCCCTCTTGGTACTTCAGAGGAGGGTATACGAATAAGCGTACTACTTATTCGAGAAAATGGTTGACACACCCCGTGTGCGAGACAAATAGAACTAACCCTAACCCTACCCCTGTAACCCTAAAAGCCCATCAGACCCAATCAACCATTTGGTTAAGCATGAAGCCCTTTGTCTCGCAAAACAGAGTGTGTGACAACCATTTTACTGAAAAAGTGGTAAGCTCTACGTACGTACTGCTTCAGAGGGGGAAAAAATGACGAAAAAAAGCGACGTTTTTTTTACGGCAACGGCCACTGCGTGATTGGGGGGATGGTACAAATTTGGTGTACAAGTAAACAATGCAAGGAATCGTCCGGGACTGGCGCGTCCTGACTCTACCCGTACTGCTGGGCGCGCCCGTTGCTCGTAGGCGGTTGATAGCACCAAAGGTACACACATTGGACAGATCAGATCCCTATCCGTGATCTGTGTCGTTCAGGGCAGACAAGACAGGTCCCTGGTCTATTACGATGATCTGCATGGCCTAGATCATGTTGACGGGTGTGTTGTCCCCAAAAACCGTTTCCGGCTCTAAAGAAAGCTTCAGCGCACTCTTCTCTTCCTCCAGAGTCTGCACCTCCGCCGACGCACGGCATAACCGTTTTAACAGCAGTTCGTACTACTGCTGTACGTAATAATACGGGAGAACATGGGAATTATGGTAATCAGGACCTATTAGTAGTGTATGGTACCAACAAAAAAAAGAAATACGGGCATGCACGCTTTTTGGGGTTCAATGTGGGTTCTGATTTCTACAAATATGGCCACCCGCAATACACCGCAAAAATGATACCGTAAGAATGTACGTACTACAAGGTTTCCCTTCGGGATGGGTTTCTGACTTGAAACCCCGGGGGGTGTCTCAAGTTGAAAAAAAGGGGGCGGGCAGTATCAGGCGTCCCTGCGGCGAGCATTTACTCCGAGGAGTATCGTATACCCGGTACTACAGAGTTTGTATGACAGGATGAGGTCCGACGACGTGTGCTTGATTTTAACATTTACCACTGGTATTATACGTGGAAATGTTACCAGGTATCATGATTGCATATATCTTGTGGTGACTGAGCGCTGCACACACATACGAACATAAAAGCACTCGTGCACTCGTGTGGTCAGCTGTGGCTGTCACGAAGGCCAGAGTATGTAGCGCTGGTGGTGTTTGCACTGCTGCTGTTGCACCGCAATTCATTTTTTTTGTAGCGTGTAGTGTGTACCGTGGCTGCGCAGTTGCTTTTGAAATCTCGAGGAAGTTTGGGTTTATATCCTCCTGCCCCCTGCGCTGCATCCAACTAATTGCACCTCTCTTTCGACTATGTGTTCGTTCCTATTTCCTATTCAGCAGTAGGTCGACAAGAAACATGGCACAGGCACGCACACGCAGCTTGATGTGTGACTGCCGTTGTACCGTGGCTGCCACCAAGTAGAGAGCTTGAGATCTTGAGGGACGGTGAGATACAGGCATATGATACAGCAACAGCAGCAGCAGAGCAAAAATAAAAAATCCTGAAACGTGGGGTTTCCATGGACCTGCTTGGCTCTAGATCCTCGGAAGGCGATCCCGTGTTAACTTGTCGTTTATACCTACTTTGAACGCCCAGAGCACGCGCCACGGAGCCCGGCCGGGGCCCAAGCTTGCGCCGTAGCGTACACACTGGTCCCCTGCGTGCCCCGCAGCCGAGAGCGCGCGAAAAGGCCCACGGTCGCCGGAGAAAAACGCTTGCCAACGTGCCCAAAAAGCGTATTTTGTACCCAACACTCGTACGTACGTACATGTTAATAGTTCCCAAGTAGTTCGTTTGTCCACAAAACGTGGTTGCACTCGTATTGCTCGTATGATACTTCGTATACCGTAATACTATATCATAGACTACGTACGTACTTGTAATAGGTGCAGGTACGATACCATAGCTGACACGGTATCATAGCGCCAGCTTCACTCTTTACATTCACTCTCGCACGGCCGAGGCGCACGCGCTGCATACAGGTACAGCAGCGGCTGCCCTTCGTATATATGATGCCGGTGGTGAGTGACCGGTATATACGCCACTGCGGCGAGAACGCGAAGAGGTCAACAACCGCTCCTTTTGTCTGCAGCAGCACTGCGAGTACAGAGTACGCTCATACTCGTACAGCAGTAATCCTATTACTACTAATACAAAGTACCGTACCTGCGTACTGCGCGCACTGCGACATCTGGTGCTTCGTACATACGAGTACAGTACTCGTATTTCATAGACGTACAACAGCAGTATCATAGATCATAGTACAGCAGCACGTGGTACTATGACACTGCTCGTGGCGCTGCTATAATATTACACTTGTCCTGTACCAGGTATTAATAGCACGTTCGTGCAGGCAGTACGCTTGCATAGACTCAAGAGAGCTATGATACGTATAATATTATACCAGTAATACTATGATAGTATAAGACAAGAGTACAGAGTACAAAAGGTGGAGCATATCATGCTCGTATACTAGTACAGCAGTGGGTACTCATGCAAGCCAGTACCGGTCTTCTACTCGCCGACATCCAGCACACCGGTGAACATTGTATCGTATACTTCCTGTACCGCTACTACTATTGTTGCCTCGCACCTGTCGTCCCCAGTAGGTGTAAGTCACGAGCACAGCTGCCCGCACTTCGTCCACCTCCACCACCGAGGCCTCGCTCCACCTGTGCACCGTGTCCTCCACGTCGAGCTTCGAATCGATGCCTAGCCGGCGCCTCCACCCCTCCCCCTCTTCTTCAATATCCCAACCAACGTCGGGGGAGGGGGCGTTCCTCCCCGAGCCTGCTTGCTGTTCCCGGCGATTCTCATCGCTCGTGTTCACGTTCAGTCCTCCTAAAGACGGCAGTTGTTGTTGCTGACGATCAGACAAGGCCGCGGGCGCTCCAGGCCGCCGGCCGCCTGCTTCCGGATTCTGCTGGACAGCAGTGGGGCGCAGCCCCTGCCGAGCGTCTCCATCGCTCCATGCGGCGGGTGCAGGCTGTGCTCGTGATGCTGCTGAGGTGTTCGCGGGTAACCCTGTTGTCGGTCGAGCGTTTTCGTTGTTGACATTCCAGTTCTCCTGCTGAGGCTGATCGCCGTGGTGGTGGGATGGGTGCTGCTGCTGCTGCTGCGCCTGGCTGTTCTCGTTGTTTCCCTCTGCCTGGTTCGATACTGGAGGAGCTCGATCCAGCCACTGCTGCCCGCCGGCGTCGTTGCCGCCGCCGGCGGGTGGGACGACGGGCAGAGGAGGCGCCACGTTTGCTTAGCGCGAGGCTCGCGCTCGCGAGCGCACAAGAATATAGGAACTCTCACGCTTGCCCTGCAACTCTTACTGCGCAACAAAGCAAAAGTTGGGGGCTTGGAAGCTGCTTGGAGATGTTCCACAGGGTCGGTGTTTTCTCCTCAAAAAAAAAAAGAGGCCTTGCTTTCCTGCCTCTCTTCGCTCTCTCCCTACTAGCTCCTTCCAGACACGAGCAAGCTTCGCTTCCTGGTCAACCGTATGCGTACCCTGGAGTCAGCAGTGGGCCTGCAACAATGAATCTCTAGAACCCTTTCCCCATTTCTTCGTTCACCGAGAGGTTTCGTAAAAAATAAGAAGGATTTTGTATTGGGGGCCAGGGGCCAGGGGAGCCGTAGGAGGGTAGGGGGTAGAAAGCAGAAAGAACGAAGTGTGGCAGAACATCCACCCTCTCCGAACGCTGATGGTCCGATGAGCCGCGAGAGAGCCTTGGCGTTTATTGCCATCTGCTCCATTGCCGTTGTGTTCGTGCTGAAAACCTTTAGCGCCTTGCATTCGGAAGGATCGCTCCTTCAAAGTTCCAGACACCACAGGGAGCCTGCGGACACCGGATGGATTGGCGAGGTATGATATGATGGTATCATACGAAAAGTTGGCTAGTCGTGTTGCGTGCAACAGCAGTACGTAGGAGTAGCAGCAGTAGTATCGGCGGCAGCGAGGGATGTCATTGTTCGTTTTCCGCTGTGGCGCTTGGTGCCTAGCCTAGCTCTGTTGGCAGGCGAGGCGAGCTGCGTTTGCATGTCAAGGACGTACTGCTCCAAGTCGCAACACAAATGAAACGGAAAGAGGGCAATAACGGATAAAAGAAAGAACGAAAATGAAAAATACCCTCAAAATGCCCTGAACAATGTTCGTTCGAAACATTTCGTACGAGTACCACAACCAGGCACCTGGCTCGTGCACCTTTGGGGTAACCGGCCGGGTACCTGGTAGCAGGGTACCAGAAGTGCGTAGTACCTGGTACCTGGTGTGCACGTTCACAATAAATTGGTGATGCAATCAGTAGGATCATACCAGGCCAGCCAAGCCGCCACCGGGCGTGTGCGCAGCAAACACAGAGTATTAAAAGTAACTCCACCTCGAGCGCGTATCATATCGACGGGTCGACGGGTATCATATGTCCCTCCTGCTGCGAGCGCTATTATTCAATGCTGCCACACACGGGTGTGATGGAGAGCTATGAATATGTATGATACCTAACCTATGATCCCTACCAGTACGCTGGTGTGCTCCAAGCTCTACTTCGAATGTTGGCTCTTTGGCTCTTTGCCCCACGCCCCAACCTCCAATACCAACCAGTACGTAGCCTCCCATGATGTGTACATTCTTGACGTCTCTTGCCGTATCCAACCCCCATATTCCACCGCCAATTACAGCCTGTCGCCTCAACTCCCTCAGCTCTACCAACCTTAATAAACTTTCTGTGATGTATTATAATACGAACCAAGCCTTTCTGCCTCAATCCTCACAGCAGCAAACTGCAGTATCATACGTATGCATCATAATATACGTACTGCTGTAGTTCATGCCAGTCTGTTACCAAAACAGCTTTCACACTGGTACTCTGTATATACTACGCTGTACCCATGGTGCCGTTGTTTCTCTCCTGAGAGCGAATGAGCGAATTCAACCTCAACCTCAACCATGCTCGCTCTCAATTCGTAAGTTACCACGTACCGGTACCAGGTACCAGGTTTTCGAGGGAGCCCTTCATTGGCCAACTACTGATGTTTCGGGATGTTTCATTAGTCAACACATGCACCACGCACCACGCACCACACAAAGCGCACATGTTTTTGCATCCTGCTCCCGCCTCCCGCTTGGCACCCTGATCCCACACCGGCCTGATCCCACCCGGACCTGAGCCCTCTAAAGTAAACCTGGGTACAGCATAGGCCCGCCAACAAGAAACTCCTATTTGGAGTGAGCCTAAGATTAAGATTATAACTGTGATGCCGCCCCTGAACAACCTTTTAAATGGGATATTATATAGGATTTAGTGTAGCGCTTGCCGCTGAGCACGATTTTTTAGTCCAATTTTCTTAGCATCCGCCCAAAAGTGAGCCTTACTTTCTTATTAGGCACTTTCTTATTCGCGGGCCTATACTGTACCTGGTATATAATTAACACACCCTGGATAAATCTTACCGGGTACAGCAATATACCAATAGTCTACGTAGTCTATTGTGTCTGCAGTTGATTTCGGAGGCTGCCTATTAGGTGAAGTTATCGGGACAATTGATTTTTGAGGCTGTCTACGTACTCGGGTTTCGTCGAAACTCATCTTTGCAGGAGGCTGCATTACAGTAGTAGTGGTCCCCCAGCAAGGCGGTGGTATGCCAGAGCAATATGGCCGCCTTATTGGGGGAGGCCGCCTTATTCATTCCAGGTTATGAGTGCAATTCCCCCATTCGCGTCAAGCCACTTTTACCGCCCTATATCGGGATACCGCCTTATTCAGACCGCCTTATTCAGACCGCCTTATTGGGGGACCCCTACTGTAACCCCTTTAGTACTGCGGTGTACAGAAGCCTATACCTGACTCTATTTCCAAGTGATTTGTCCCCAACACGGGACTGCTCTCTTAACATTTCTAAAGGGGTTAATAGTCAGCCCTTTGATAGTAATACCGTACATATAATACGGGTAACGGTTAGTCCCCGGTGGCGGTTATCATAGCCTCCCGGGATATTTTGGCGCGGCTTTTCTAAAGCGCGCTCAAAGGGTGTATCGGGGTATGATACACGCATATGGCGGGCGAGAAAGTGGGGAGTTTTGCTTGTGTAGATATATATATATCCAATGATCACCGCTCCACGAGAGGCCAGCGATCGGCAAGCGAATTTTTTTCGTGCCGCGCTCAGTACCGGAAAATTCGAACTCGATTGCTCGGCGCTGCCTTGACCTTCTCGACCGCGGC
>JAYJME010003756.1:0-11729 GCA_036873775.1 Costaria costata | reverse complement strand
CACAGACAGCAGTAGTAGTAGCAGCAATTCGTAGCTGGAACGTACTACTGAACACGGCTGACGTTTTGACGTACTACGTTGCACATTGCACGACAGAGCTAGCTGATCGACAGTCCCCGCAGCTGTGACAACTGTTGTTCGAAGGGCCCAGCAGCAGGCACAGCTGTTGGTCGAAGGGCCCAGCAGCAGGCACAGCTGTTGGTCGAAAGGCCCAGCATCAGAAAAAAGTTGGCAGTCCGTGTAGATCAAAAAACGAAAGTTTAAAGACCACAGTAACGACCACGACAACAATAACTGTAAGGATGGTTATCCTTTTTTCTTATGAAAGTTTGGCATCTTGCTTGCAAGACATATAAGTCGACTTCCAACCCATATATATATAATTTTGTCGAAAGGTCAACAAGAGTGTACTTGACAACGTGTTCGTTGACCCTTTTTCAACCCCAACAAGTATCCCACATTACCTCCAAGTAGGTTGTCCACAAAATCCGTATCCGGCTCTAAAGGGCTGAGATTCCGGCGTGGCCTTACCTGGTAATGATTTTGCTACGACACCCTATACCGTAGGATACGTAGGCACAAAGGAACTTCGCTTAGCGCGTGGGTTAAAATATCACATGGTTCAGTGCCGAGAGCGACATAACGTCCGTGAAAGTACAGCTAACTGGCTACGGGATGCACTCACTACAATAACACAGCTAATTTCTGAGACCAGAGACATATATCTCAATACATGGCACCTTGTTACAAGGACGACGGTAGGGTGTTTGCGCAACTCAGATTGGGGTTGAGTTTGCATGACCACGCTGTTCACACTCTTCCAAACCTAGATATGATCCGAACACGTTTGCGAATATCCAAACCGCAGTATTCGGACGAAATAAATGCCGCCACCAGTAACACAACAACAAGACAGCAACTCACGGAAATGGAAAATAATAAACACGAAAAAACAAAAAAGACAAAAACACTAACGGCTTTGTTCTGTTTTTGAAAAGTGGAGGGGACATGAGGCGACTGCGATTTGCTGCTGCTCCTTCTGCTGCTGACTGCTGCTGCTGTATCCTCCGTGCGCTGTAGCAGGGTCATGCGAATGGTGCCAAACGTATCGACACCACAGGGGCGCGTTGTGGGGTGCGTGCGGGGAGTGTGTTGTGCGGTGCGCGTTTGTTTGGCGTCGGCACACATGCAATAACCTCCGTGAAAGCGCCGTTTCATTTCAGGTGCCTCGCTTGCCGTGCGTCTGCGGCAACAGCAGACCCAAGGTTGCTGCTGCACCCTGAGAACCCTCAATCCCGTATGACAGCACGCCTTCGCCGACGTCTGCGGCGGTCTCGCGCTGATTGATGTGGCTTCGCCATGGCCACCGCTGTGTGGCGTACTGCTGTGACCGTGAAAGGCACAGGTACTGCTGTGTGTGTTCTCGTGCAAGGTACAAATGTGGTGGTGACGTGATTATGGTTTATTTGCCGCTTTGTTGACGCATATGCCTTGTTTCCATTCGCCCGGGACAATCCGGGTTGTCGTAACCAACGATATTTTGTTCCAACAGTCCCAAAACCATTCCCGAAACACCTTTTTGGACGCTTTTAGATCGTCTTGGAACTTGATGTGGGAGGTCAATTATTTTATTGGACCGGGGAAATAGAAAAGGACCAAACAATAACATAACCTTATCTTCGCAAACAACATTGTCTGTAACTTGTGTGATTGCCATCAGGCATTGTCCAGTTCAACCAATAGAAACGGTAGTCAAAGAAGTGAAGCACTTAGAATAATCTACAAAGAAGTTAACGCCAGAATAAGTGGGTTAATAATGTTTCTAATGCTGTCACTCGGTCACGTCTCTTTTCCGCTATTTCTTCTTGGACCCTCGTTTTGGGGGGTGTCGTTCCCCGTTTCATACTCCTGCGTGCAGCAGCGGCACGAATTTACTCGTTGTACGTCGTACGGCAGCAGCAATATACACAACTGTACTGCTTTGACTTGCAGCAGAAGCATCTCAGCAGCAGTACTAGCTAGTGTAAGCAGCGCGCCAGAATGCTAGTACTCGTAGTCTACGCATACCTTTAGGTATTCATAGTTGTACGCACAACGACAGCCCACTGGCAGTTGTTGTACTCGCAGCAGTGCAGACAGCACTTTGTTTTGGTATCACCCGTCTAACAGTAAATGCATTCCCAGCTCGTTGTGACATGTGCTCACAACAGCAGCAGCGAAGCAGGAACAGTGCAGGGTGAGAGGAAGTAGTGGCACGACTCGTACCCTTTAGATTTTAGGAGGACCTTGTTATTTAGCAGTGCCACATCAGCGTGCATTTGTCGGGGTAACAAAATGCATCAGACAACAGTAGTCTTCACGCACAAGCAGTTCGTTGCAGTACGATCGTCTGTCGCGCCGTCGCTTCGCAGGCCATCGGTTCATCGGCTTGTCGATCGACCATTCGTTTATTGAGTCGTTCCTCTCCTTGCCCTGTCTCTCCGTTTTCTCGTATAGCCGATGAATCCTTGCTATTTATTTGATCTGCCCGTACAAAATATACTATCGTGGTGCTTATTCGTCCGCACATATCATATCCACGACAACCGTGCTTCCCACGAGGCAACGCCTATTTATTGCACATTTACCGCGCAGTAGTTCAAATGTCCACGACTTTTTTTAGATTTGGACACTGAAATTTGCACACGTGTTTTATGCGCCCTACCCGAGCCTTTCACGAATGTATTTATTTTTTTTCGCAAATTTGGGATCCCTTCAGACACGAATTTCCAAAAAGAAAGAAAACCGAAATATATGGCGAAGAAAACATTACAAAAAAACCCATATGTTAAAGGTTCGGCAGTGGTACATTTAACACGTGCACAAAATTTCGAGGTCTAACTCTCAAAAAAGGCGTGGACATTGGTCCCTGAAGGATTTTTTTGCGGTATGCTTAAGCCAGCCTGTACGATGATACAGTAGTACACAGAACACTTGTCTATCCTACGGGACCCGCGGATCATTTACACGCAGTACTACGGTCAGCGAATACGGCCATCGTAAATCGTGCAACCGATAGAGCAGTGACACCTGGATAGAGGCCAACATCGTCGATTGTGTCGTATCGGGTCTCCGTCCTCCTCCCTTGACAATCTGTCTGCTGTGTTGCTGCTGCTAACATGTAGAATAGCACACATATTTATTTCACGGTGGATTGAGGGCGTTTAGTGCCCCGATCATCTGGGCAGCCTCCATATTCTCTATGATGTCGTGTCTGTGTGACCGCAGGCCCCGGTAATACCAACCAGCCGCTGGACAGCGCGGACATACGCCGCCACATGCGCATGGTGTTGCCAGCTGCTTTTGCCTGTTGCCAGCACGATCAAACCGTTTGTGCAGCTTGTTGTATCAGGTCAAGTACCTCTCGCCAGTCATTCTCAGTGTGCGATTAACACCAATGGAGTTTTACCCCCCACACAGAATACCCGACAGATCACATCGTGCACCATCGACGTAAAGGCCTCGTTGTAATTCGGCGCACTTGCTACTGACAGCGCATGCGTAACACACAGCTCCAACGCGTGACGTGTAAAAGACAGCTTCTTTTGCTGTTGTTCTGTTGTTTCTTTGATACCTGCCAGCGACGGTAAAGCCAACTTGGGAAGAACAATGTGCCTTGTCAAGGCAAATGCTTGTTAGAGAAACACGCGCGAACCTAAACAAGTGGAACATTTGTGCTGGTTGTCTTTCTCGTTGTCGATCAGGACGCGATCACCATTTTCCTTTTGGGCGCTTCCGTGACAACCGGAGGTTGAAGCTCGATTTTTGGTTTCTTCGTTGTGTTATTTCTATCCGTCGCTTATTTTCTCATTATATAGAAATTTCGCTTCTTGAGCACCATGTTTTAGTTTCCTTTTTGGATTGTTGAGACTCATAGCATCCAATTTACCGATGTCGTTTCTATGTTTCACTATTTAATTATTGTGCAGGCCCCGTTTCAGGTGTCGGTGACTGTAGTCTCCAGGTATGTGGACTGTTCCATTCTTGCTCACCTCGGACAGATCATTGATTTTCACTTGAAGATCTAGATCATTCAGGGCAGATCAAATTCCTGGTCTGTATTCTGTAGATACATAAACTGCATATTCTATTCTAGGGCACGTTTCATGGGTTAGATCTGTACGGTACATATCCTGCACAGCATCTCAAAACGGCTTGTTAGCGTCTACATGTTCTATATATGATCACGATAATCACCTGTCCGAGGTGTGCATTCTTGCGCCTGCCTCTGTTGTTTTCTACCAGGTGGCCTACTGTATGGGAGAATGAGTCTCGTTTCACTTATTTCGTTGTTTTTTCCGTATTTCGTGTTGAAACAACATGTCTTGATTTTGGGGTTGTCCTGTGCCCCTACAGTCGGCGGAAATGCCAGTTGGGCATACGACTGCTCGACAGTCGCTTAATAACGCGTATGATGCCTCGAATGAAACTAACCACCCATCAACGACTGTGTATCCTTTGCGAAAGTATGAGTACTCGCCGATCACAAATTGAGGGAGGTTCCCGGTCAAGCACCAGCCAGAAATCGTGATAATGGCTGGCATGCTATCATCTTTGAACTACGTGCAATACGTTTACGTTTCGCTTGGTTGTAGTTTGCGTCGTCTCCTGGAAATCAAATTGGTTAAGGCAAACAATAAGTTGCTTGTATGTATAGCTCGAGCCACATTTTGTGCAAACTTTGCGAAAAGTATTATCCAGGCGATCGTATTGTCGGGCATAGGGCCTTCAAGGGCCTCTGCCCGTTCAACATCGTTCGTCTTACACAGGGAACGGCAGTCCGGGACATATGTGTGCCCGACATATGTATGAAAGTGGGGTTGTGTACTCTGCGATATAAATACTAATACAGGCAGTCGGTACTGCGTATCGTTACAGCAACAGTGGGAGAGTGCCATTTCGAACCATCTGATTTATTGGTGTTGACAGTTAGCACGCCAATGGACAATCATTTCTGTTGAAAAAATCAAATTGAAAATTGTAAAATGGCTGCCGTGACACGTCGGATCTATGTTTTGTATAATTTAGTACTGCCTTATTAGGGGACAGATGATGGCAGACGTGCTGTACGGATATTTTTTTTTATCTCTGGAACTTGGTCAGAATAGTTCCATGTACATCACTCATTTTGCACTCTCTTCTATACGAGTAGATACCACAGCCTCTTCTACCAGCAAGCTGGTATTCGGCGACAGCAGAATAACCATATTTTGCAAGAGCAGCTATTTTTCGATACTGGGTGACCAACAACGCGGCGTTCTCTAAGTGATGAAAAAATTATGATTGCATGAGGTTACACGAAGTACGTTTTTATGAAGCATGGTAGTTTCACCGAATTGGCGGTGTTCTTCGACTCTACCTAAAGCCTAGTGCTACTTTTCCCTTTCCCTCGTCACCTACCAGGATTTTCACACGGCCAGCGCTCCGCGAGGATGAGGACTTGCTCACATGCCTCATGCACGAAGATACCGAACTTCAATATTGAGGGCGCTAAGACTGGAATGTACTGCAGCCTGCATGCTGAAGTCGACATGGTGGACGTCCAAACCAAACGCTGCTTACATTACTCCTGCGTGACAATTCCGAGCTTCAATTTCGAGGGCAGTATAGCACCTAGGTACTGCCGTCGGCATGCCATGGACGGGATGGTGAACATCCGTGGGAGGCGTTGCGGCCATGCAACCTGCATGACGACGCCCTCCTTCAACGTCAAGGGCGACCAGAGGCCAAGGTACTGCAAGGCACATGCTGAGCGCGGAATGGTGATCGCCGGTACCAAACGCTGCTTGCGGGACTCCTGCCTGAGGCAGCCAAGCTTCAATGTCGAGGGCAGCAGGGCGGCGGCGTACTGCAAACAACATGCTGACAAAGGCATGGTGGACGTCGTTAGCAAGCGTTGCTCCAATGAATCATGCACCAAGCGGCCGAGCTTCAATGTCGAAGGCAGCAAATTGGTGGCGTATTGCCGTGAGCATGCCGCGGACGGCATGGTCTACATCCCAAAGAAAGGCTGCATATACAAATCCTGCTCGAAGCGTTCGTCGTTTAATGTCGAGGGCAACAAGAAGGCGGCGTATTGCAAGCAACATGCTCCAGAAGGCATGGTAGACGTCCTTAATAAGAGATGCGCGCTTAACTCGTGTCAGAGACGACCTGTCTTTAGTGTGGAGGGAAACAAGAAACCGAAGTACTGCAAACGACATGCGGTAGGTGGAATGGTGGATTTTCGCACAACGTGTTGCGCGCACGACTCTTGCGTAAAGAGGCCGACGTGGGGTTTGCTAAGTAGTTGTTTGACCACTACCTGTGGCCAACATAAGTGCGATATCTCCGGCGGCGCGGTGGTCAACTTCGGAGCACGGTGCAAAATTACCGGGTGCGGGAAATTATCGCGGTGGGGACTCGATGGAAAGCAGCCTAGCCATTGTCGTTATCACGGCCCCTTAATGGGTGGGCTGGTCTGTACGGTTGGAAGTAATGCCATTTGCAAACGTTACGACAACCCGTCGCACGATGCCGTAACGCCTACCCCTTTGGGCGTTAAAACGGAGTGCATGTTCTAAGGACTTTATTTGTGGGGCCTGCCGTTCTGATAGAAGCTGTTTCAAGACGAACTTCTTTTTGTTTGGTCTTGGTTCCAGGAATGATTTTTTTGGTGATTGTATTTCGTTGCCTATCTTAACCCCTCTCTGTGAGCACGACCGCGATATTACAGTATCACCGCTCTCCACGAACACTGGATTAATGGTGACACAATTCTTCTTCTTTCGCAGTATTTGCTCTCTTGACAATGGTCTTCTTTCGTGCAGCTACTGCTGCGGTCTGTCTGCTTCAAATTCGTGTATTTTGCTAGTTTAGCCCTTTTCGATTTTCCCTTGATGTATTTTTCTCTCCATCGTTGATCCCGGATGACAGGTAACCGGTATTCGCCCCACAGTCGACAAAATGTGTTAGGACGACAGACTATGACATGATGCGTGCTAAGATAGAGGTTGCACGTTTTGGCTTTTATTTTCTGAATGACATGGCTCCTTAACCCAAAATCGTCGGAACGTTATCCTTGTTTAGTCAATCTGATTTGTTTTGTTGCCTAATCCATGGGTTTGGTCATTGGGCTGCCTTCCAGTTTAGTCAAAAACCGTTTTCGGGTGTGATGTGGAGCTCCTAAAGTGAAGAGCCTCAGAACAAACATCATGGAACAACACCTCTATCGTAACATGGCTCAGATGTTCTCTGTTGCATCCGGAGTCCACGCTACCTGGTGCATACATTCTCGAGAATCCCAAAGAAGAACTTTAGCGCACACCCGGCACCGCTCGTGCCGATACTTCGCAGAGGATGATATTATGTGTTTGGCAATCGGCGCAATCAGGCCCATTGTCGGGATGGGTTTGATGTAGCTAGAGAACAAGCTTGGACCGCAAGATGAACTTCACAGCATAGGTCCGCCAACAGGTACTCAATGTTTGGAGTGAGCCTCAGATTCTTATGTATTGCTTAAAGCCAGGCGACTTGCTTATATCGCGTTTCTTTTTCCACCGAATATTTATAAATACATTCTATATATATTATTTGCGTTCTTCTTGTTCATGCTGATTTTTGGGAAACGGTGACCCATGCCTCAAACTATGCGGTATATCTTTTGCGGCAAGGGTGGGAGGTCGCAGATGATCGAAAGCTTATCGTTAACGATATTTTGACTGTTGATTTTCGATAACCACCTACCCCCTCGGTAGCTGGAGCAAATCGTATTTTTGAGGGGTTTGGAGGGAGTACGGATACGTGGGTGTGCGTGAAGGGGTGTAATTCGGATTGGTGGATATGAAGAATAAGAAAGTGGATGTCCGCACCGTTCAAAGCGTGTACGCGAAATAAAAAAGAGGATGCCACAACGGTCTTGGTGTGGCAAGCGTTATCAAGAAGAAACTGACGGAAGGAGAAATAGAATGGGGTACGAAACGTTAAATAGCTGCCTGAAAACAGTAGTACTAAGTTTCCCGAAATTCCACGAGTACAGTGGTACTCGTACCATTCGGGGGCTTGGTAATCTGAACAGCTGCAGGCGGTGGTAGTGCGGAACCCGGCTGATATCTGGTAGGCGTTGAAGGCGTGGGCAAGATACAATATATATTGCAGTAGCTCTAATATAGGTACCTGGCCGAGGGGGGGAAACCGCTCCGTCTCCCAAGACCCCGACAAGAGGTAATTATAACGAAAATCGTAATACACAATCAATATGGGTAGACGATGCTCCTAGACGATGGGCGTCTCCCACCACGAAACGTGACGAACATAATCGTGTTTTATCATGAAACATATTCATAAAAAAGCAGTTGTCGTGTTGGGGCTGGATAATATACGAAGGAAGAGCGAACGAGTGACGACTCCCACTCTCGGGGGGGGTCGTTCGGGGTGACGATCGGCATAACACGATGGACGCGACTGAGTCTGGGGTCACCGCTGCGAACATCGACAGCTGTTTTGTAATCGCCGGTTGGGTCAACTAGGCCAGGTGGTTGTGCGTTCCTATCTCCATCGGAATTACACCCTCTTGGCTCCCGCCCCGAGTTTATATTTAGAAATAGGGAGGAAGGGGTGGAAATAACTATTTTCTGGACATATGAGTTGGGTTATAGGAGTCGAATCCTACCCATACCTTTCAGACGGATTACTGTTTGGAATTCAGCTGGTATCATAATATTGTTTCAGAGACTGCTATAACAATCCTGTAGAATGGACTCATACGGGGCGATGCAAGCAGTAAGAGCGTCGGCGATACGCAGGAGATTTCAGCTCATGCGATCGAGGTATCGCGCCGACGGGGCCCTTCCAACGACTCCGACAAGAGGCAATAACAATAACAATCGAACTTGACAAGGCATAAAAGAAGCCGTTGTATTGCAGTGAACATGCTGAGGATGGTATGCTGAACGTTCGAAGCAGGCGTTGCTCACATGACCTTTGCCCAAAGTGGCCGACGTGTAATATCGTACCAGGTATGAAGCAAGGCGGTGGCGTACTGCAAGCAACATCATCCAGAGCACATTTTTAGGTGTTCAATGTAGGCGCTGCTTGTATGCCTCTTCAACTAGGTGGCCTAGCTTTAACATCGAGGATTTTTCCTTCCCTGAAAAACACCAACCCGGTTCTACTGACTGATTGTGCGGCGGCAGTATGAAGCCACTATTACATCAGTCTGGAGGGTAGCATGGTGATAAACTCTGCAGCACGTTGTGAATTCATGGGTGGTAAGAAACAGTCCCATTGGGGATGCGCAAAAACGCGGCATATCCCCTGAAAGGAGCACGGCCTTCTCAAACCAAGACATATTTGCATTTTACGGACGTCACCGAGCAGTAAGGTTTCTTGCACCTCATATAACCCTAAATGTTGGCTCTTGTTTCCGTGTGAACACCGGGTGTTTGTTGTAAGGTCGATCGAGCTTTCCTCAATAATGTAATATCATGACAGATCAGTCAACCTTGTTGGGCTTCTTGATATAAAGTGTATATCTACTGTAATATTGCCCATAGTAAGGCGAGCTCCCCTGGGTTCACCCTAAATGCGGTGGCCGTAATGCGAGTAGCTTTTGTTTCGGATGAAGTCAAATTGGATTTTTTCCCGGCTGATGTACTGCAATCAAAGTTATCTGACGGGTGAGCCAACCGCCGGAATGAGGTTGGTTTCTTGTATATATTTCGAGTTGCATTATTATTAATATTGTTTCATGAGTCGTGGGAGAGAGAGGTTCCTTACCTCGGCCATATACCTGTATCGCAGCTTTTTGCGATAACCTGAGTATCTCGACAATCATATTTTACTGGCTTTCCCCCTATTATGACACTTGCCGGGCCCTTAACTACTGTAGTAGGGCGTTCACTTGTCAATGATGACCTAGCCTCGGAACAATACGGTACCATTGCACTCCTCCCTCACCGAGGTAAAGTGAGATTACTGTTTCCCGTAATCTTGATTATTTTTTACCCCTGACTGCTTCTTCCTCCCGCTGTCTACCCGTTGACACCTTTGCCCTCCCAAGCTTACGTGACAACATCATGGAATCGCCTATGTTGTTACGCATGTACGCCCTGTACCCGTCGGACCTCCTCCTGCCCTCTCTCTGGATCTCTCGTTCCGATATGTCTTCCCCCGCCGCAGGCGTGGTCGCTTCTCCGACACGCAACGATTGCAGGGCGAACTCATCAGAATTCCGACCTGACTTCGCCACCACCTCCTTCATTGCTTGTAGGGCACCGCGATACCTAACCACTTTTAGGGCCTTGCCAAATAAATCGATACGAGGAAAGAGGGACATGGTCGCGGAAACCAGAAAAATATATGACGTCTACTCCGTAAGAGCAACGACCCCGCCGTCTGCCCTGACGGACGACATAAGGCTACGAACCTCGCTTCGACCAAAAAATGGGGGGGGGGGGCTTGGCCGGGAGAAAACAAGGCACAAATTCTGGGCTTGGATGGCCAAACCAGCGACTACCTCACGTCTGCCCGTTCTCGTCACAAGACCTCGTTCTTTCTCGTGCCCGACGTAGGGATACTGACCTACACGTGATGCCTTTTTGAAAGAACTGCGTGAAGGCCCTTCCATCCCAAAGCCAAACTTGCTTTATCCCAGTTTCCGATACAGACATGCCTCGGTACCTCTACGATAAACCCTGCTGGGACCGTTATCCCGTTTGCGGAGGCAATTAGACAAAACTACCATTTGATGTATATATTTCGAATTGCACTATCATTATCGATTGCGCAGCTGTGGCAAAGAGAAGTTTCTCCCCTCGGCTAGATATCCTGAATAGCAGCTTTCTGCGACACCCTGAGTATCTCGACGACCCTCGCTTACTGTCTTGATACACCAAGCAGACTGTGGGCGTTCGAAGCAAATCAGACACAACGAAGTTACGTCGCATATAAACTAAAACCTCACAAACAAGTCACCGCGGCAACTGCGGCCATCACACGACGCGTTGAGACAGAAAAATTACAACGCGTCAGCCCCAAGCTGCCAGCCTGCCCGCTTATTCAGAAGGCCAGTACAGGGGAAACGTCGTCATACGTCTGTCATAATCAAGAGGGATACAATAAACACAAAATACGAAGTACACTACACTACCCGAAAGTGCAGGTAGCTATTGGGTACAAGGGTACATGAGACAGTGCTACCTCCAAACTGGCTACCTCCAGTTTGGAGGTGGTAGTAGTGCGATGGAAACCTAGTGCAAAACACAAAATCCGACCAAACGAAACCAGCACAGGTACAGGAAATACAGCCACGAAAACTACAGGAAATGGGCGATCTCGGATAGCCCGAGAAAAATAGATGCACCGAATGGTGCTTCACATGTTAGCCCAACTCTGTTGCTTGTACAGACAACGGGTTTATGGAAATCGGTTAAGTACAGCTTTTGCAAAAATAAATTCAAGAACACGATAGGAAGTACGCACTTGGCAGACAAACCTACAGAGCGACAGTCCAGCCACACTTGCACAGAGAGACAGACAGACAGACAGACAGACAAACAGACAGACATACAGACAGACAGACAGACAGACAGACAGACAGACATACAGACAGACAGACAGACAGACAGACAGACTGACTGACAGACAGACAGACAGACAGACAGACAGACAGACAGACAGACAGACAGACAGACAGACAGACAGACAGACAG
>JAYJME010003754.1:0-11729 GCA_036873775.1 Costaria costata | reverse complement strand
AAGAGGTGAGTTGGTGTCCCTTTTTCGTTAAACTTATTAAAGTTAAACTTATTAAACTTAAACTTATTAAAGTTAAACTTATTAAAGTTATTATATAAGATCAGTTTATGCCTGAATAATATTCATAAAGCTGGGTTTACCATTTCTGATAGGTTCCCTTCTTTCAAGAATGATAAGTTAAATGTTTTTGGTTTGATTGGTATGGATGTTTTGCAGTTCTTTAATAAGTTTGAATTTATTCCATGTATGAATGGAACTGCCATCTTTGTAGGGGATGGTATCATTCCTGCTGGTAATACAAACCAATTTTTGACGTATAACCAATTAATGACAAAGGAGGGGAAAGGTGAATCTCAGCTGACTAAAGCTGTCAACTTTGTCATGAACCCTCCTACTTCTTATTTTTCTCCTCTTGAAAAAATAATGCCTGATAGTTGTGTAGAGCAAGGTCTGGAGAAAATGTTCTCTGTAGAATCTTTAGGTATCACTGAAAATGAAACAAGTTCTTATGATCTGCAGCAAATTGAAGAATTCAAAAAAAGTATTGAGCTTCATGATGGTCATTTTTATATTGATTTGCCTTGGCATCAGGACTTGATTCTAAAAGTGCCAAATAATTTTGAAATTGCTTGTGCTGTGGCGCACAAAGTCTACAATGGATTAAAGGGAAAAGGAATGGATGAAAATTATAATAATGTTTTTGAAGACCAACTGGTTGAAGATATTATTGAGCCCATTAAAGGTCATTTTGACCCTAAGGATCATTGTTGGATTCCTCACAGACCTGTGATAAGGGAAGAAGATAATGTAACAATGAAAATCCGCCCTGTTTTTAATTGCTCTCTTAAAAGCAATGAAGCCCCTTCCTTGAACGAGGCGGCGTACCCTGGAATTGACCTTATGGCAAATCTCTTAGAATTAATGTTAAAATTTAGGAGTGGCAATCTGACCTTATTGGCTGATATAAAAAGAGCCTTTCTGCAAATTAGGCTCAAGTCGGAAAAGGACAAAAATAGATTTTCATTTCTAATAAAAAAGGGCTCTGAGTTGATCCCTTATAGGTATAAAACTATAGTCTTTGGATTTGTTAGTAGCCCTTTCATCCTAAACTTCCTCTTGAAATTCCTGGCTGAAGAAAGCCAAGGTGATTGTGCTCAGGTTGTCAATACTAGATTTTATGTTGACAATCTGATTCTGACTCACAACAATTCAGAGAAACTGGTAGAGTTGGGAAATTCTGTAAACAATAAACTTAGAGAAGTGGGGTTCCTGCTTAGAGGCTGGAATACTAATTCTAAGGAAGTTAAGGGAAAACTGCAGGTTAACCCGGATGATGTTTCTCTCAATTCTTGTGAAAAGGTGTTAGGCTATTCCTATAATGTAAATAATGATGAAATTTCGCTTCCCATTGGAAGTATAAAGGGAGAGGCCAATACCAAAAGGAAAATTCTTTCAGAACTATCCTCTGTATTTGACCCTATAGGCATTTTTGCTCCTCTTACTGTTAAGGGAAAGATTTTGTTAAGGGAACTATGGAAAGCTAAATTTAGCTGGGATGAAGTCATTTCTGAAGAGCTAAGCAAAAAATGGGTAAAGTTAGCGGAAGATCTGAATGAGTTGTCCAAATTCTCTTTTCCTCGGCAGGCCATGGGCTTGGGTTTGGAGACTGATTTGGTTGTGTTTTGTGATGCTTCCCAGGAGGCATATGGGTGTCTTATTTATAATATAACAGATGGGTCTTCCAATTTGGTATTTGCCAAAAGTAAAGTCGCCCCATTAAAGTCCAAATCACTCCCCACTCTTGAACTCATGTCTGTGCTGCTTGGGTTGAAGTGTTTGCAAACTGTACTTAATGCCTTCTCTTGTAAAATTAGAAATGTCAAAGTGTTAGTTGATGCCCAGGTTGTTTTAAACTGGTTGCTTACCCCTAATTTTAAGTCAAAAAATATTTTTGTAAACAATAGAGTTAAGGATATTCATGATATAGTTCACACTATTAAGGATTCTCTTGTGCAATTATTAAGTTTCATTTACATACCTTCTAAAGAAAACATGGCTGACACCCTAACTAGGGGATTGACTGTTAAGCACTTTGGTAGAATGTATAGCACCTATATTCATGGTCCTTCTTGGCTGCTTGATGAAACAAAGTGGCCTGCGGGAAATTTGGGATGCTTAACCAGAGAACAGCAAGAAAAAGTCCAGCCTGTTACTGTGCTTAATATCTGTACTGAAACTGTCGTTGAACCTATTGTGAATATTGATAAGTTTACCTCCTATGAAAAACTCATTGGAGTCATCTCTAAGGTGTTTAAAGCTATTTTCATTATGAGAAAGAAAATTGAAACTCATGATCCATTAATTGCTGCTAAAAAATACTTGGTTAAGATTGTTCAAAAAAAACATCTTGGAGCTGAGCTGAACTTCCTTAGGGATGGCTCAAATGTTAAGACTGAATTTATTGGCCAAGCCAATTTATTCTTAGACAAGGATGGGATTATTAGAAGTGCAGGAAGACTTAGTAAATGTAAATATTTCAATTATGAAATAATTAATCCAATAGTCCTCCCTAAAAAATGTAATCTGACTGAGTTGGTTATTTGGTATAGCCACCTAAAGAGCATGCATCTGGGAGTTGGGTCCACCCTAAACCATGTAAAAACTTCTGGCTGGTATATTCCTAAGGGAAGACAGACAATCAAAAATATTGTAGGAAGTTGTAGTTTATGCAAAAAGTTTAATGCCCTTGCATTTAAGTACCCTGAAGTAACTGCCCTGCCTAAGCATAGGGTTGATTTTTTGCACCCTTTTCAGCACACTGGGGTAGACTTTACAGGGCATATGTGGGTTTGGGACCAAGACCACAATATAACAAAGAAAATGTACATATTAATCTACACTTGTCTCAACACTAGAGCAGTGTTCTTAGATTTGCTTATTGATATGAGTGCAAATCAATTTGTTTTGTCTTTCTTGAGATTCTGCAATATGTTCCAGGTTCCTGATATTCTGTACCCAGACAATGCAAAATCATTTACTAAAGGTGCTCAGGTATTGGAACAAGCATTGGAGTCCGATGAATTTAAACATAATTTGGTTAATAATTCACTAACCCATATTAAAATTCCCCTCTATTCAGCATGGGTGGGAAGCACATGGGAAAGATTGTTGAGAACTATAAAGAGTTGTCTTTACAAGACAGTGGGAAGAAATAAGTTAACTTATTCTGAGCTCTTAACTGTTTTGAGTGATATTCAACAAGTAGTGAATTCTAGACCACTCTCTTATGTTCCATCTGGAAATGATCTACAACCTCTAACCCCTAATCACTTTCTTAAGATTTATACCAATCCTTCCTTAATCTTTCATGTAGAGCCTCAACCAGACTTACTGGAAGTAGATGATGATGCTGTGTTACTTTCCTCTCTTGAAAAAAGGGATCAGCTTTTCTTAAGATTCAGAAAAGAATGGTATGAGCAATACCTTCTCAGCCTGAGAGAATGTAATGGCCCAAGTGAGGACTGGGTTAATAAAATAGCAGCTGGGGATGTGGTGTTGGTTAAGTTGCCAAATAAATCCAGACCTTTCTGGTTGCTGGGGAGAGTGTTGAGGGTGGTTATGGGTCATGACAACGCTATTAGAAGCGTTTATGTTAAGAGAGCTGATGGAGTCGAGTGTCACCACTCAATACTACATCTATACCCACTTGAATTGAAAAGTTCTCTTTCTGCTAAGGATAGCAATGACAAAGATGAATTTGGGGAAGATGAAGTTGCCCCAAGTGTGGTGGATGATAGCTCTAATTCTGGTCAGGATGAAATTCTTGCCAGACCTCAAAGATCTGCTGCTGCTAAGTTCAAAACCAAATTGCAGAAGTGGATTGAGGAAAATGATATTTAATCTTGTTTTTTGTAAAGGGTTGGTCCTTAGTTTATTTTTTGTAATGCTTTCCTTTTGCCTTGTAATAAATATTGTCAATTACTTATTACAATCTTAGTTAAGGGGAATGTATGATAACTTTTCTTTCTATTAAGTTTTCTTACTTAAATAGTTAAATTTTTTAATTTGTTTAATTTAATATCTCTATGGACACCAACTCTCTAAACCTCTTCCTAGTTAGTGAAAACCAAAATATTCACTAACGTTTCCATTTTTTCCTGGCAACACTGCCGAAAAAAATGCACATTGTCTACAAGACAACCACTAAAAGAAGAAGCTGAGAAAATCAGCGACCCTATTCATGAAATAGAAGAAGAAAAAGCAGACTTTTGATCTGAATTTTACCAGGCTACTGAAGCCCCAGGCCTATAACGTAAATGGATTACTTGGCCTATTAAAAAGGCCTCCAAGGAATCTTGGAAACCCCCAAAGAGGTGAGTTGGTGTCCCTTTTTCGTTAAACTTATTAAAGTTATTATAGTCAAGAACATATTTTAAGATTTTAAGAACATATTTTAAGATTTCCGAAGAAAAGTGAAGATAGCATTTGAGGTTCTCCGCAAATCTTTTAAGATGTTATGACGTATGTTTGAGTCAATTTGTCATAAAAATATAGACCCAGCCGCGGAAAGACGTGCGTGAGAGCAGCAGAGATCGAGTTGAGAATGAAAATAGAGTTGACATCGCGTAATGTTTGAGTTAAAAATAATGGATTATTAGTGTCTTTTATTTAATTAATTATTATATTATATAATATTAATTATTAGTATGTTGTTGGGCGTCTTTTATATTTAAGTTGGTGATAACAATGTAGGCCCTGCCGCAGCAGGACGTGCGTGAAAGTAGCAGAGATAGAGTTGAGAATGAAATTAGATTTGACATCGTGTAATGTACGAGTTAAAATTATTTGATTATTATTTATTTATCATATTATATTATTTATTATTATACAAAACGTTCTCTATCTTTCCATATAAAAATATAGGGCCTACCACTTCAATGACTCGGTATTTTTAGAAGCAATTTTTATAAAGGGCTTAGGCCCTAAAAAAATGAAATAAAATGTTTGTTTTAATTTTTATTATATTATATTATATTATATATTAATTATTAGCATGTCATTGGGCTTTTTTTATATTTAAGTCGGTGATAACAATGTAGGCCCAGCCGCGGAAGGACGTGCGTGAAAGTAGCAGAGATCGAGTTGAGAATGAAATTAGATTTAACATCGTGTAATGTACAAGTTAAAATTATTTGATTATTATTTATTTATTTATTATATTATTTATTATTATGCAAAACTTTCTCTATCTTTCCATATAAAAATATAGGGCCTACAATTTCAATGACTCGGTATTTTTATAAACAATTTTTATATATGGCTTAGGGCCCAAAAATATTATATTAAAATTGTTTTTTTTTTATTAGGGCCTAAATCAAGACCACCTAGAATAGAAGGCCTGATACATCTTGTGATGACGTAGAATTGTCGGTGCGGGTCCCTAAACTATTAAAAAGTAGAAAAAAAAACCAACTTCCGATCGACCAATCAACGATGCTTAAATCAAATTTTGGTAGGCCACAGCTCAAAACTTTTAAGTAGGCTTTGGTTGTTTAAGAAAATAAACTGTATATGTTTACTTTAAAAACTAACGTGAATTGATTGAATTTTTTTTGCTAATATGTTTTATTTCATCATTACAAACAACTTTAATCCACAAAATTTCTGCCAAAAATGAGTAGTTTACGAAATATGCAGCATACAAAACCTTAAAAGTGATCCTAAAAACATTCTAATTTCGGCTGTAAAACGTATTAAAAACACCTAAAGCTATCGGGAAAAAAATATTAAACTAATCTAACCTTCCTAAACGAAACATAACGAAGGTTCACAATGCACCTAGGCCAAACCCAGCCTTGAGCTTAACCCTCAACCAAGGGCCTAACTTAAGTTGGGCCCTAACTTAGATCACATCCTAGGTTAGGCCCCTAGGCATAGGCTACTGATCTAACAGTTTTATATCTCAAAAGCTAAGCCTTTCCGTCAGAAATGTTATTAGTAAAATTGTTTGTAATGATAAAATGAAACATATTAGGCTAGCTAAATAGCTAAACTTTAGAGTTTAAAGTAAACATAGGCTTAGCCTATTTGCTAGGCCCCCTATACCAGATGGGCTAAGTTAAGCTATTTAGCCTACACATAATGATAAAATGGTTAGGACCCTTGGCCTAGTTAGCCTATAGATCATAATATTGTGTCCATTTATATTGAAACCCTAGCTTAAGCATTAACTTTGGGTCTTTGTGTATAATAATGTAGAAAATAGGTAGGCCTAGGACTAAATTGAAAATGATTTTGAATAAAGAACATTCCAAACTCTATAAGGAATAAGGACAGGAAGAGCTGAATAAAGAACTGTTGGGGATCCTAAAATATGAACTATGAAATATAGAGCTCACTAGAAGCCACTTGGGTATTTCAAGGTGAGCCCTCCCCTCATGAATATCAATGACAACTGGGCCCTAATCCCCAAATAAGAATTTCTGACAAATATAAACTGGTTTATCTCCCACAAACTCTGTGTGAGTCATATACTCATCTAATCTCTTCTTAAAAATTTTGAGTGAAGGCATTGCATTATCGTTTGCCCCTTTTCCCACAATATGGGGTAGGTACGCCTGAGGCGCTCACAGGGACAGATTTTCATGAAGTGGCCCCCCGGCCCCCAGACCAACATTCCCTACTCATGCATACTCATTTTACTAGTATTCTTTGTTTGATTGAAAATCTGTGTACGCCACGATCGAATAGTCAGTTTAGCAAACCATAGATGGTGCCATCTCTGCTTTTCACTGAGCTTATGTGAAAGCCAACCAATCAGAGACTGGGAAGAGTGTGACATAGGGTAATTATAATTAGAAATAGTGTTGTAAATGGCTACATAGGGTAATTATAATTAGAAATAGTGTTGTAAATGGCTATGTCATGTGAAATAGTGAAATGTAATATGGAACAATATTTAGGAATAAGCACTGCAGGAAGCGAAACCAAGGGATAAGTTCATACTACCAGCCTCCCCTTTTAGTCCGCCCGGGCCGGGATTCGATTCCTGGTCAGTGAAAGTGCCAGCCCAACACGCTAATCACACAACTTTCTAGGCCAACATCCTCTATCCGTAGTAAAAACTGCTGGATGAGTATGTCTCATACAGGGAATGTGTGAGTTTGAGAATGATTGGTGTATAGTACATGTTTTATATATATATATTTGTGTTTACTCTGGGTGAATGTTGATAGAAGTTCTGGTTGCATGACTTGGTGTGCAGCTTGACCCATCTCTCTTTTGAGCTGTGTGAGCTTCGGCCTGACTGCCTTATTTGTATGGCTGTTTGGTTATGATATTGTTTTTATTGCATCAGGGTGTTTTGCCAGGATGTATTAGCTTTTTTTTATTAGAGATAGATCAATAGAGAAAATTGAGATAGTCTTAGTGGAAGAGAAAGATAGATCAATCAAGAGATAATTTAAAGAGAGGATATGGTATATCATTAGAGAAAGATATAAGAGGATAAACTAATAAAGTGTTAGATAGAGAAAGGAAGAGATAGTTCAATAAGGAAAGTGAGGTTAGAAGACCAATAGAGAAAGTGAGGTTAGAAGACCAATAGAGAAAGTGTATGATGACATCAATGTTTATATACATTTAATTGATTTAAATAATTGAGGATCATTCACATACTATACAACCTATTTTCCACAATGACAATATCTCATAAATATGATTATTATAAGAGGTTATTTACTTCTTTGAACAAATAGTCATAACTTTTAATATGTTGTAACTTCATTAACTTTTCATTTTGTAAAATTAGATTTATTCTGAATACTTAATTATTTATAAATTCACATTCTTGTTCCAGTGAATGTTTGGTACTTTGATTGAGAATAGAAAGGAATAACTGTATAATGTTACAAAGATGATAAACACGTATATGTTGTACAGTACAAGAGTGTGAGCATTCCAAACGTGTCAATCAACAATTTTGAGCACATTTGTGATTTCAGAGCTAGAGGAACCAAAGAACATGGTAATAATTTTGATCTGCATCTGTTTAAAGAGTAGTACAGCAGAGAGCCTTGAATTCTGAGCCTTTGCCTGGATTCTCCCTCCATTTGTGGTTTCTCATCTTGTCTGATAAGTACTTCTCTGCTCCGCAGTATAAGGTACCATCATCATCATCCTTCACCTTCTTTCCCACTAGCGTGGGGTCGGCACACAACACATTGCCCAAAAAAGTAAAAGACCCCATCCCCAAAATCCCACCCAGTCGATGCCCGTTGAAACCCAAGGCACATCAACAGTTTTCCAAAACATAAGTCCTTTCATGTATTGGGTTGCTCTCTCAGAGGGGCATCAGAACCAGGTCATCCGCACAGCAACGTTGTCAAATTCCATACAGTACCATTGTTTATCAGCCTCACTCCTCTATCTCTAATCAAACCCATTACTTCCCTCATCACTCCTTCCATGAAGATGTTGAACAACCATGGGGACATAAGGTACCACTCACAATAAACTAGTTCATGACAATTTGAATGTCTACCAGCTAGTTACATATTTTATTTGTTTCTAACCCTATCTAAGTTAATCAGTTTTAGTTTTATTGTCTTTTCTGGCAAGAGGATTCATTTTTATGTGTTGGTATTATTATTATTAATTAGCTAATATTTGAAAATTCCTCCATGACATTGAATAGATTATAATTGTCTTTTTAGCACCAACCAAGATCTACATTTTCAGTCTTTCCTGATTTTGCTTTCTATTCTACTTTACTGGCTGTTTTACTTTTCATACTCCTTCACCATTTTCCCACAAGCACATAAATGTGAATGTAGGCTAGGCCTATAATTTTTTTATAATTACCGGTATATGTTATTAGTAATTGTTAAATTGTTTTATAATAATAAATGTTATACTGTCATCAGTTGTTTACTCCTTTACCAAGAATTCAATCAATAGCCCCTGATCAGTCATTGAGGTGTCTCAGAAGCCTCACAAATATTCCCCAGCTAGGTCCTCATTCAGTATAGCATCCTACTTGTTTAAAGAAAATTAGTACCTAGTAGAAGAGTGATCAAGACCTTCAACCAGTCATATCCGAATGACAGCCAAAAGAAGCTGCACCTCCCACAGGGAAGTAAATTTATTAGAGTTTAATCTCCCCCTGACTGCACTTTGGGTCATAGAATGGAGAAAGAAACAGAAGCAAAGAGGTGTACGAGAAGGGGTAAAGGTAGCAATGAAATATTGAAATGAAAGGTACAGCTAGAAGGAAAAAAGAAACAGCTACTGAGGCTGGGAGGGCAAAGAAAGCATACGAAGTCAATGTCATGGAGAGGCATTTACAAATCTACATGCAACCAAATCCTCATGTGGGGCCTCCCACAGGGAGTAAGTCTAGAAATATCGTCCTTTGCACCAATTGCCCAAAGTTCTTTTTCTTGGTATAGTCTGGCAATGGTCCCATGATAGATACGTGGACAATATGTGCAATTAAGTTACGGTAGTTATTTGTGAACAAGAGTATCCAAATATAGAATTGAATTTATTGTGTAATCCCTTCCAGTAGCAGCATAGTCAATGGCAAAAGAAAGTAGGCCAGCCTACCTTCTACAAATAAGACAATGTCAATTTATGGTGAACAGTTTTCTTTGCATGTAATTACAAGGGAAATAAAAAAGTACACAACCAAAAAATTTATTCAGAAAAACTGTGGACAAAAGTTGTTTTTTTCCCAACAAAGTTGCATCCTGGTCAACATAGCATCAAACCATTCATCAGTTACAAAACCAGGAATCACAAGCTGATACAGTACCTTACTGAAATAAAAAAAAGTGAGTAGTAGGAGAAAATAATTACAGTTCTGTATTCCCATAAAAGGATACAGAATTCTTTCATTAGTTTTTTTCAGTTCCAGAAGGAAATTAATTAGGTTGATATATACATCATCATCATACTTTACCGTCTTTCCCACTAGCGTGGGGTCGCCACACAACACGTTGCCCAAAGATCAGAAAAGACATTTAGTGGAGAAGAAAATGCAAAAGACCCCATCCCCAAAATCCCACCCAGTCGATGCCCGTTGAAACCCAAAGCCCACCAACAGTTTTCCAAAACATAAGTACTTTTATGTATTGGGTTGCAGTGGGTTGTAGCATCCCATCAAGGTCAGGGTTCATCTCCGGGCAGATCGCCCACTCACAAACCCTTGTCATGAGCAATATCTTCCACTCTTTCCAAATTCATGTGCTGTTTTTGGAGAATCTTTTTCACACCATTCACCCACTTTTTGAGAGGTCTTTCAACAGATCTGGTACCCAAACATTCACTGTCATATATCTTTTTCACCAAACTATTCTCATCCATTTTTCTGACATGACCATACAGTCCATACTATCTCAATACACTTTCATTGACCTTCTCATTTACTCCCTTTTTCACACCAACAAAATCTCTTATTCTTTTTTTCCTCCTTTTATGAATCCTCTTCACACCAATATACACATAGACCCTATAACTAGATAACAAAACATATGTAGTGCACCGAAAGTTAAAAATAACATAAAAAATATTCAATAATGAAAATTAAAGCAGTAAAGTATAAATAAAAATATATGTTAAATAAAAAAGTGCCATACAAATATTGTGAATCTTGACTTCGTTGGGTTGGGTGCTAGCAAGAGTGCCACATGGTATACTTTTTAATGAATTTGCTATAATAAGTAAAATAAGTAGGGTCGTCCGGGGTGGAATGGGGCACGGGGTGGAATGGGGCACTCACACATTTATTTTTTTTAAACCATTTTTTCATAAATTTTAAATTATCCAAATTTAAATGTTAATAGCTTAAAAAAAAGGTAAGTACATGTACTGTAATAATATGTAAACAATCAACAGAGTAAAGTTAACACTAAGCCAACAGATTTTTTTGAAAACTCCAAAAAAAAGTGAAAAAAAGTGAAGTCCAAAAAACCCTCTCAAAAACTTTAGTGCCCACCAAAAAGTTGTTGGCCTAGAATAAAAGTTTATACCTCATTTTGTAGGCAATTTAGTTAGCTACTACTACCACAAACAGCAAGATCTAAAAAAAAAAAATAAAAAAATTATTGGAAAAAAACTGACCCGGGGTTGAATGGGGCACTGGTAAAAAAAATTAAAATCTATGAAATAAGGTCTAATTTCGTATACACGGACAAGATAAACACACGGACAACATAGACACACGTACAAGTTAGACACTCGGACAAGATAGACACACGGACAGCAAATCTTACAACCACCCTACCCCCCTTTTTCCAGTTTTGCCAAAAAATCTGTAAGACTCGTGCTCTATCACTACTACTACTACTACTACTACTACTACTACTTCTACTTCTACTACTACTACCTACTACTACTACTACTACTACTATCCACTGCAAGACATTGCCAAAATTATAAAAGCTCCAATTCCGTGTGGTAATCGTGGCCAGTGGAAGGTTCCAGAAGTGGAAAAATACTGGTAGGACTAGCTAAAGACAATAAATGCAATGTAAATAGTAGATAAGGACATTTAATTTAGACAAAAAACAAAAAAAAACAAAAAAAAGTTAAAAATTGTGAAAAAAAATTTTGAAAAAAAAAAAAATTTTGGACTCAAATTTTGGTAAAAAAAACCTACGGAATTGGACTTTTGGACTGGCAGGCATGAAGGAGGAGACTTGTACTACACATTTAATAAGGTAAGATAT
>JAYJME010003753.1:0-11730 GCA_036873775.1 Costaria costata | reverse complement strand
ATCTCAAAGATGAGCTTCGACGAAATCCTCGAGCTCACAGCTGTTGTTTTTTCGTTATATCCAAAATATAATACGTATAGTCCGTCAGACTCAAGGTAAAAAAAAAAAAAAAAAATCGTCTTGCCTTTGCGATCACGAATATACAATTTTCAATGTCTAACTATGGTGTCATTGGAAATATGAGTGCTGTTGCACGTTAACCCAATCACCGGTAATACAGCAGTAATCAAGTAATTACCCAAAGCGTTTTCCTCCAGTACCTGAGGTCACCTTAACACTATTACCTACAACCACCACATATATAACCTCATCGTGCAACATACCACACTACCATACAGTAGTACCACATCCCGGGTATATATTTATATAGTCCGTGCAGCACAATTTCTACTATTCTCCCCCAGTGCCCAGGTACGCGTACCTCCTGTGCGTATCACCTGTTGTTGTGATTGTACGCGTACCTCCTGTGCGTATCGCCTGTTGTTGGGGATTGTACGATAGTATCCACGGTATTCCGGGTAGAATAGAAAGTCGGATGTTTGCGTATGAACGGTTGCTGGAGTTGCACGATAGTATTATTTGTATTATTGTCATGATAGCAGGCCTGAGATGTTTGCATGTCAGCCGTTATTAAGGTTGTAGGGCAATATACTTGGTATGCCCGGTATTCTGGGAAAAATAGCATGCACAGGATGTTAGTATGTCGACGGTTTCAAGTTGGAGAGTGCGGTGAATACTTTGACAATTACGACAAACGGAAGGTCGAGGTAAGCGCCCCGTAGATTCATTTAGTGGAGGTAAGCACTGATGAATGTAACCTGACAGTGGAGGTAAGCACGTGTCATTGTGAAGGGAGGTGAAGGTGAGCCCCTCCCTGAGGTTGTGTGCCTTGGCGTTTCCTGGGGTGTGGTTGGGTCGTGTGTGCTGTTGGGCTTCCTGGGATTCGATTTTGCGGATTTGATTTTGCGGCGAGGTAAGCGCCCACATTGATTCACTCAGTGAAGGTAAGCACTGATGAATGCACCCTGACAGTGAAGGTGAGCACTTGTCACTGTGAGGGGAGGTGAGGGTGAGCTCTCCCCTGAGGTGTGTGTTTTGATGGATTTCCAGGTTTTAGTTTGGTTTGCGTTTACAACATCGCGTCACGAGTAAGGGATACTACAGTACATACTACAGGTAGTGCAAACATACTCGTAGCGTTTACGACCCAAAACAAAAAAAAAAAAACGAACCAATACACAACATAGCCGAATCAAACGGAGAAACCTGGTTCCCCGTCAACACCTCAATTCGTTTGCAAGAAATAAAATGACATTTGCTTGTGAAGGTGGCTATCGCTGCAACGCATCGCGGCGACGTGTGTACTGTTATGCGGACGAAACATCACGCAAATGACGGCAACGACTAACTGACTGGGCAAATCAAAACGACTCGAGATCATCCCGGGTGCGGAAAAACCCCACAACTAAATGTATATCGTTATCGCGTCAAATGAATGCATGCTATATGCCATACGCGATCACTTGGAGAACACCACGCACCCACTTTGACCGTCAATTTGCATTGCCAACACCGAGTCTGCCTACCTCAATCGCGCACACCGCTTCAACCGCACGCAGTTCCATGTCGCCTCTGCTCTTGCGCAGTAACACACTCTGAGCTGGTTATTTTGAAGACAGCAACCTTCCTGTTCCACCCGGTCCAAAACTACAAACAAACAAATAAAAAGACCGTAAACAACCAACTCTGACCTCAGAACTGACTTGTAGCGGCGCGGCAACCATACAAAAATAAAAATAAAATAAAAATCCATACTCCCCCATGCGATGCCGCCATCCTCCAACAAAAACCATTACGTAGGAACTACAACGTCATGAACTTCAACAACCAGATCGGCAAAGCAAACAAGTTTGCTACACAGCCCCCCACGTTTTGGTGCCCGGGCCTACCTTCCCTACAACAGGCCTCTCTTTTAGACCCAGTAACCCGGTCCTGGGACAAAGTAATCATGGCTAAGTCGGTTGCGCCCGCCGGCCACGCATCAGACGAAGATGAGCATTGTTTCTCAGATTTAGATACGGGACTGGGAGTGCCGAAGACGGAGAGCCCTTCGCTATGCCAACCGAAGAAACCTAGAGTCACTTGGGAAGACCAAACCCACACTAAGGAGGAAACCGACCAAGCAACCTCGAGCAACAGCACCAACGATCAGAGCTCTTCAAGGACGACGCCTTCTGTAAACCAGGGTAGACAGAAAGTTCAATTCACGATTACCATGAGGGGCAACATGTTTAGCAAAAGGGGAAACGGAAAAAAACGCAGGAGGAAGAATTAGCTCAGCAAATTACAAGATTCGTCTTCAATGACATGATCACCGTTTACGCGGTTCGGATGCATATCAGCCGAGGGGGAGATGAGACATGGGTACTCCGGGCGGGACACAAGCAGGAAACGAGTGAAGGGTAGTCAGCAGCTGTTACATGTTAGGTCGAGGATTGGAGCCAGAGAGGACGTTGGTACGGGTTTATCTGTTAGACTATTTCACTTCGACAGGAACGGGTCGTCATCGCGAAATATAAAAGCGTCAAGTAATATCAAGAAACAGCAGAACCGCTATATGCGTCTTGCAATGGTCGTCACTGCGAAATATCAAAGCGTTAAGTAATATCAAGAAACAGCAGAATCGCTGCATGAGTCTCGCCACATAATTGCAAAACTACCAATTGCATACGGTACCGCCCCCACCCCCTTTGAATGATGCTATAGTCAGGAACACTTAGGTCCATCCAGTACTCGCAGGAAACAACATGAACAACAACGCCCACCAACAACACCAGCAGCAGCAACAGCAGCAGCTACCACTACCTCCACCGCAGCAGCAGCAAATACCACCTCCGCCGCCGCCGCGCCCACCTCAGCAGCAGCAGCAACAACAGCAGCAAGTACCACCTCCGCCGCCGCCACGTCCCCCTCAGCTCGTGTACCAACTACAACCCCTGCTACCCCCGCCACCTCCGCCACTCCCACCTCAACTCCTACACCAGCTACAAACCCGGGTACCCCCACCGCCACAGCTGCCGCCAACGCCGCCCATACTGCAGCAACAAGCGCAGCCGCAACCACCACAACCGATCATTCCCCCTACATCATCGGCTTCAAGCTTCAACCCCTTCGACGCATCTGGCACCCTGTCGAAGGAATCATCCCGTGCCGTCGACCGCGTGGTAGAGGAAATACTGGGTGGTAGGAACAAAGAGGGTTTCAAAGGCCTTGTCTTCCCGACACGCGACACACCAATCGGTCCTCTCTACGACCCCGTCCTCTTCGCGGACGCGATAACTACGGCGTTCGCTCGTCAAGGTTCATGGACTATGCCTCTTCACACAGCCTACACCGGGTTCCCCCCACAGCCCTCGAGGGACGCCCTCACTCTCTTGAGGGTGGCGGTACTAAAGAAGATCTTACCCCGCCGTTGCAACACGATGCTAGCCGTCGAACGCAACAAGACGATCCTGGTGCCTCACGTGGACGGACGGCAAATCCCCAAGCCGGGTCACAGCCTCACAGCTCCAGAGATCTTGCGGGCCTTCGTCAAGGAGTCGACCATCTCTGGGCAATCCGCAAGTAACGCCAAGGAAATGCTGAGGATCATGACCCTCGACAAGGGCGAAGCGTGGCTCACCGCAGGACGCCGAGTGCAAGCCTACACACGGGCCGCGAACGTACAGTCGCACGCACCGTATCTCGTGGAGGAGGCCTACTATTTTCGGACCGTCAACGGGAGCACCCTTCGAGAGCAAGGTCTTCGTTTCATCAGGGTCGTAGCGGGTAGGCACGCTGGATATTTCGAGTCATTCCTGCAAGGCTTGGAGGACAGCATCGACCAGCTGAACGAGCTCCCGCTCAACCTAGGGGAGCTGCTCAGCCCCCAGATGGAAGCCCGCGGCCAGTTCGCGGAAACACATTTCGACAAGTTCCTCAATAAGGTCGCCCAGCGAAGCACGGACTTCCTCGAATCCCAAGACCCTGCGCCGAGGACCCGTAGGACCCCCTTGGCCAGGCCCGACGTGGCCGCTTATAACGCCGGAGGCTCCAGGATGAAGGATATATTCGGCACCGGTGGTGAAGATACCGATCACCACCAGACCTTGGCGGCGCCCTTTCGCAACCAACCCAAACGCAAGCGTCGGGAGCTTCGAGGGCCACTCACGTGGAGTCTCGCCAGCATCGTAGCCTCTGCTGTGTAAAAGTCTGTAAGGGAATGGAGCCACGATTCCACGAGTGACGAAGACGTGGGCGGAGAGTACGGCGGAGACGAAGAGGAATGCGCCGCTTTTTCCAATAAGCCAGCCTCCAAACCTGGCAAGCATGGGACTCCCTTTAGGGAGAGCAAAGGCAGGCGACGCGCCATACCCACCGCCACGTACAGCGCATCTTCAGCCGCACCATCAACTCCCACGACCACGCCGTCACCCCTAGCGGATTCTAGGAACGAACCCGACCACCAGTGGCCCGAGCCGAACGCTGACAAATCCGAAATCAAGCGAACACTGGTGAAACACCGCATCTGCTTCTACTTCGCATACGGGATGGAATGCCCCCACAAGCCCTGCCGCTACCTGCACGGCCAAGCTACGCTGCCCTTCGGCTACTACAGCGAAGTTTGCAACAACAACCCAGCGTTGGCGGCCTTCGAGGCTATGACAGACATGCACAAGGCGTACGAGGTCCCCATGCCCAACTTCGAATGAGGGCGCGCCCTGGAGGCGATGACTCCAGGGAACACGCTAAACCTTTCGCCGTGGCCGATGCCGCCACCGCTCAGGGATCGGTCACACGCATCACCGCCGTCGCGGCCGATATCACCAGCGCTGCCGGAGATGGCCGCGTTAAGGACCAGAACCACCCAAGTGTGGGTGAATACAATCGTTTGGAACCCACATCGAGTTAGCTGCAGGACGCCAGTACGAGTACTCATCGACACAGGGGCAGGAGGAGGAAACTACGCTTCCGAGGCATTCATCAAGACCGTCGAGTCCGCTTCGAGGGCTGTGAGATCCATCGTCACCCCCGCAGGAAAGGGGTCCTTGCGCGCTGCCAACCCCCGGGGAAGCAAGGCACCCCCCATGGAAATCGTGGGATCCTGCATTCTTCCCCTCGTGTTCGCACCGGTAGACCAAGTGTTCAAGGCTGCAGTGAGAGTTGTCATCGACCTCCCCTACGCAGTGGTACTGGGGACAGCCTTTTTCAAGGAACACCGGAGCATCATCAGCTTTGAACAAGGCGAAGGATTCCGCCCGACGCCTGTCTCCCGCTGGGTGCCATTCATCAGCCACCAACCCAACCTGGCGTCGCTGGAAAGGGAAATGGCTCCCGTGTGGGAGTTAGGAGCTACGGAGCCCTGCCCCGAGAGGACCGAGAACGGTACTCCGGGGGGGGGCTCAGAAAGGGACCCTCTGGCAGCAATGCTGGAAACCCTGAACGGATCAAGCGAGGAGGGCATGGACACAGTCGTAAACGTCATCCGCCGGGGGGCTCTAGCCAGCACGGATAAACGTCGGCAACTCGCGGCAACGGCTAACGCCGCGAAAAACGCCCAGCTCAAAACTGCAAGAAGAGAGAACCCTTTCGTCACAACCTCTCGCGAGACCGCCCGGCAACGACGTCTTCAACGACGCCTGGATCGACGAGTCATCTGGGAACGCTCCCCGACGGAAGCGACATGCGACGTGCTGGCCCTCCACGCAATCCCCGAAGGAAACGAAGCCACGGGGAAGCCCCCCGGAACCAACGCTCAGGACGCTGGAGACGCCACGGGAGTTGCAACTGGTACTCTTGCAACACCTCCCACGGGAGTTGCAACGGGAGTTGCAACACCTCCCACCCCAGCTGGTACTCCGAACCCGGCGTCTTCCACCCCGGCCGACCAGGAGTCTAACGGCCAAGCAGCAAAACCCCAAGTTAAGGACGTCTGGGAAGACCAAGTATCGCTGGACTGGATCATACGGCTAGACTAAGATGTCAGTCTTCCGGGGGGGACTAGCAGGCAAGTTAACGCACGCGTCAAGGGCCCCCAACCGCAAACACGATTGCTCGTGGTGGCTGAGCCGTTAGGAAGGTTCAACATTGCCGAGGGGGTGGATATCGGTTTTCCACGAGGGGTACAGTTCTGGGACCCAGGCACACCCCTCGCCTGCAAGGTGACCAACGTGGACACATCGGATCATCTCTTATCCAAGGGGACACCCGTTGCAACCGCGTACAGTGTCAACAATTTGACCTGCCGCGGATCCAGTCCCTCCTAGACCCCCAGCCGCCACCACGGCAAAGGGACAAACAGAAACGGCAGGACAACAACAATCTCGGGGGCGAAGAGGAAAGGGCTCCCGCCGTAGACCTCCGTGACGCTACTATCGGCCAAACTAGCCCCGCTGAGAAGGAAAAGGTACTCGACCTATTGGAGCAGTATATCGACATATTTGCGGTTATCCCCAAGGTCGTGGACGCGTGCGAGGGGCCACCCATGATTGTGGAACTCAAGGACCCAAAGTGCTCGCCATATGTCGCACACCCACGCAGCTACACCCCAGAGCAACGACAAATGATACAGGAAGAGGTGTCCAAGCTGTCCAAGGCGGGGGCCATTCGGCCGTCCCACAGCGCCTATGCCTCAGCCTGCCACACCGTACGGAAAAAGGACGGAACAGTTCGTGTGGTGCAAGACTTCCGAGGGCTCAATGCACTTCTCAAGGGACAGAGCGGAGGGCTCGGCATCCTCCCCACCATCTTCGACGAAATGGGTGGATCTAACTGCTTCACGTGTCTGGACCTGGCCTCCGGGTTTCTACAACTCACGATTCGAGAGTCGGACCGTCACCTCACTGCGTTTCGCGACGCAGAAGGGAAGCTATGGGAGTACGTTAGGTGTGGATTCGGACTCAAGACGGTACCCTCGGCGTTCGCAAACTACGTGGGTGGGCAGCTAATGCCGGTGAAGATGAAGGGGGTCAGGAATTGGCTGGACGACATCATCATTCCCACAGCCACATTGGAGGACCAGTTCGCTCTCCTACGCGAAGTTTTTGACCTCATCCGTGCAGGCCGTCTTTCCGTCAACCTCCAAAAGTCGGAGTTCTGCTTCCCCGTTGTGGAATGGCTCGGGATGATCATCGACTGCCACGGTACACGACCGGCACCAAGCAAGATCGACGCCATCACCCAACTCTCACGACCGACGACGGTAGAAGACGTCCGGGTTCTGCTAGGCATGAGCGGGTATCTCCGCCAGTTCATCCCAAACTACAGCACGGTCACGGCGCCCATCTCCGATCTCCTACGCGAACCTCGATTTCGTGGCAAACGGGCCCGGAAGCTGAAGGTTCCCTGGGGCGAGTTCCAACAACAAGCCAGGGACGCCCTCATCAAGGCGCTGACCAGCCCACCCATCCTGGCGCTGCCCGATTGGGACAAACCGTTCAGACTCCACACGGACGCCAGTGAGATCGGAGCAGGGGCCGTACTCACACAATTGTCCGACCACGTGGAGAAGATCCTGATCTACGCTAGCCACAAATGGTCTGTGACCGACGCAAAAAAATCAGCCACGGACCGGGAGTGTCTCGCAATACTTTGGGCTGTGGACAAGTTCGCGTCGTACGTTCGAGCTAACCCATTCACCCTTATCACGGACTGTTCGGCACTCACCTGGCTGTTCAAAAGCCAAGCGCTTTGCGCCAAATACCACCGATGGGCGTTGAGGCTGATGGAGCTAGACATGATCCTGGAATGGCGACCTGGGGTTCAGCATCAACTCGCGGATGCACTCTCCCGCGCGCCTCGCATCGGACCCCACGGTGATGACATAAACGACGCCTTCCCGGGCGACAACAGCACCGCCGGAACGGACCAACTCCCTAAAGAACCTATCCTCGACGGCGTACCCCTTAGCTCACTGGGAATCACCAGAGAGGACGACAAGGGCCACGTGGTAGCTTCACTGGCGACAACACCAGTCATCTCGCCTGCTGCTTTCGCCGCCGTCGCCCTCACCCCTGAAGTGGATGACACATCTCCAAATGCGGCTTACTACGCAGCTTTCGACACAGACACCCGGACAACCGGTACCACACCATCGCCCCCTACAGCGGTAGTGCTAGGGTGTGGTGGGGGGGAGAGCATCCGGGCGTCTGAAGGCATCCTTGAGGTGCTCGGAGCCACAGACCACGACTGGAGAGCTTTGGAATGCACCAGGCACAACGGCTTTCCTTTAGCAGCGCTCCAACGCACTACGCCAGGGACCGCCATCTGCCGTTCCTGGATCCAACAACTGCAACCCGAAGTCTTGATCGGGCACGCGTGTCGTAGCCTCACCGAGACAGGCCTAGAAGAGATCCGAGAAGCAGCCAGAGCCGCAGTGAGCCTTATTCACACCTTCGTCGACTCCCCGGCCCACCTTCTGATTCTGCAATGCACGTCACATCTGCCAAAGTCACCAGAGTGGACCGGTCTAACGCGTTCCCTCGTGCAAGCGGAATGCGACTGGGAAACTGTCGAAGTTTCAGCGCTTCAGGTCGGAGTCCCATACAACAGGAAAAGGACCTACATCACCTGCACAAGGAGGACACCCAGGTCGAAGGAGAAACTGTTGAGATGGAAAACGAGACTTGAAAGGCAGGAGAAGAGGCAGAGAAGCCTCGGTGAATACCTGGGACGCGAGGGGGTGTACTTTCTGCCTCGGGCACAGGGTGAACAGGCCATCTTCTCGTTCAACAACCCCATCATCTCCCTGTCACGCGGGCACATCACCGGTGAAAAACCCGCCGGCGTGTACAAGCCACACCGTGCGGATGAGGGGACACTCGACGAAGCACAGGAGCTCGATCTTTCAGATTTCGTCAAGATAGCCACAGGGGAGGACGATTTCGCGCTTCCGGCTGCGGTGAGTCAGGGGGCGGCTGCCTCGATCCTCGCCGATTCCACGCCAACCCAAATGATGAGAGCCGTGCTCGTAAGCCTTTTAGACGCGGAGATGTTGACCAACCAACGCCTACACCGCCGAACAAGCAGCGAGCCGGAGGGGCTAATGTGCGCCGCGTTTTCGGACCTCCTCGCAATCGACGCGAAGGAACACTCAGAACCAGAATCACCCGCAGCACTTCCAAGCGAGAACGGGGTGGGATGGCACAACTTAAGGCACAGGAACGTCCGTCCGCCATCTCATGCACCCCAGGTACCCTCACCGCCACGATCGTTGATGACACCGCTACCGACTCGGGGGACAGCGCCGTCAACACGGACACCATTGCCACCAGCACAGGTGAAACTGACGCCACCACTCACGACCAGAACCTCGCGAGCGAAACATTCTCCGGCATCTTCGATGTCACCGTGGCCCACACCGCCACCACCAGCCTCACCGATGCCGATGCCACCGTGGCCCACCCCGCCACCACCAGCCTCACCGATGCCGACGCCACCGCCCACGACTCGGCCACCCATATCGCTGCCAGCGTTGCCGACACAACCACCGCCTCCGCCGCCAGCGCCATCGACGTCGTCAGGCCAAGCACACCCATGCCCACCGATCGTGCAACAGATGTCACAACTTCTTCAGGACACACCGGAACTCGTCAGACGACAAGCAAGGGACTCATTACTGGCTGAGGCCATTTCCGACTTGAAGGAAAGGGGGGGAGGCGACCCGTACACGCTAGACGAGGAGGGTCTCCTGTGGTACTCGCCGATGACTTCCCCTTCGCGGCTCGCGATACCGCGTTCCATGATACCCGGAGTGATGGCGCTGGTACACACAACGTACGCCCACCCTGGAGTCGGACGGACCACTGAACTGATCCAACGGAAATTCCATTGGCCCACGTACAAGCGCGACATCAGGGAATACGTTCTCTCGTGTGGGTGCAGGAGGAGAAAGAAGTCGGCAAGTCAACGGGTAGCCATGCTTCCAGCTCGTTTTCTACAACCTTGGGAGGTGTTGGAAATGGACACTCGGGACATGGGAGAGAAATCCCACACGGGAAACCGATACCTTTTGCTCGTGGTAGACAGGGCAAGCAAGTTCGCATTCGCGTACCCACTGAGGACCAAGGACGCCGAGAGCGTGCCTAAGAAGCTGCTAGACTTGCTCCTGATGTTCGGTATTCCACGCTCCATACGGAGCGATCCCGGCACGGAGTTCACGGCAGAAGTTGTACAGCACCTCTGCCGTTGGCTAACGGTACCCATCGATTTCGGGCCGGTCGATCACGCCCGGGCGCAAGGCGCAGTGGAAAGGCTGGGGGGGTGGATTCACGAAGCCCTGGCAGAGCTGTGCAAGTCCTGGCCCAAACGCTGGGACGAGTACGTGCAACCGGCACTTTGGCTGCAACGCACGACGCCCCTCCCCCGGCTCCCGGGAAGCCCCACCCCCTTTAGGTTGTTGTTTGGCCGAGACGTACGTTCACAGATCGATGCAGTGACCCCTGAACTGGATGGCAGCGACTTCTGTCAACATGGAGGTCTACACAACTTCGTCGCGGACCGAAAGGAGGCTTGGGGGGAAGTAACGAAGGTACGCGACGCCCTCCTAAAACGGCACGAGCTGCGGCAACATCAACGTTCCCGTGGCAACGCGGGTGTACAACGCGTTTCGGCCGGCACCAAGGTAAAAAAGGGTGATCTGGTGATGGTGCAAGAAGCGGATTCGACACTGTGGCACGAAGGCGTGCACCGCAAACTTGTACACGAGAAATGGACAGGACCGTGGGAGGTTTCCGCCATAATCACCCCGGGCTTGTGCTACCACGTCGTCCTCAATGGTAGACAAGTCAGAGAAAGGAGGGCATCCGCGTCGCACATCAAGCCCTTTCACGTCAGGCCCTCGTGGCTACGACACGATTTCGGCGACGAGTACGCCCACTTCGCTTGGGACGCGGATCAGGGGCTCGCTACCTCGTCAACAATGGCATCCCCCCTATACACCCTGGTGGATCGCCAGGCCTCAGCAAGAAATGGTGGAGCCTGGCGTTGGGACTACAAGGGGCGGTTCCTGAATGGGACGGAATCGGGCTGGACATCGGAGGAGGATGCGTTAGACAGTTTCACGCCGATGCAGCTGGACGTCTTTCATGCGATGTGGGAGCTATACCACGACAAAACTCGCGGTACCAGGCCCCCAACTGTAGCGACAAGGAAGGAACGCGACGCTCTCGACAGAGCGCACGCCTTGAGCGAGGTCCCGGTGGGCACGGTAGTGTGGAGAGATTTCATCGACCTAGAAGGAAAGACATACCGACACCGCGGCGTCGTCTACGATTACAAGTCGCCGTATTACCGGATCCGCCACCCCGACGGAGACTGGGAGGAACTCACCAAGACCGAAGTGAACCGGGGGATGGAAGGGACTTCCTAACGTGGGGAGATACCCGCGCCTGGAGCTGAGGGACAGGACGGGGGGGCCGGGCCCCTTGGGGAGGATTTTTGTGATTTTGTTCGGGTTTCGTATACTTTCTCGGGATGCCTCGCGGAGGACGGAGAATTTTTATTTTTCCTGTTGCTATCTTGCCGAGCATGTTTCTGCTCTTCGGGTTTACGTTTAACGTTCGTTGTCTTATTCTGAGGACATCGATCGTGGGGGGGTGTCACGGCGAGCAGGAGACATTCCCCCGCATTTTACGTAGACAAACCGGAGTTGCAGTGGTTCGGAGGGATAGTATAGGAGGGGATCGACCATCG
>JAYJME010003752.1:0-11731 GCA_036873775.1 Costaria costata | reverse complement strand
ATGGTTTTGTCATTTCGTCGCGGGTACATGTACCTTGGGACTCGCGGCTGTAAGCGTGGCGGCGTAAGCCGCCGAAACACTTGTAGAACCTATGTATTTCTATTTTTGCTAGCAATATTTGGTCCTATAGTAAGGTCCCCCGTAATAGTACCCGATCTTTCGCCGATATACCACTGAACCCGACACCATTCGCGGATTATCTTTCCTGTCGTTCGCACTTTGTTAATAAGACGTTGAAAAGCTGGAGTACCACCTAAAACAATCTTCGGAGGATCAGTTGGGCCCTATCCACGAACAACGAGCATAATTCTGTGTAGGTTCCGAACAAATGGAAACGTTACATAGGGAAGTGATACGTCCGAGCAGAAGGCCCTCTAAATACGAGCATAAAGGTGGCATTTTCATCCCGAAATGGAATTAAAATAAAGAGTACTTACCTATTTTTATTGTGGCTTAACAAAATGAAACAAATAGCAGGCATAGTGGGTGCTATAACTCTTACGGGGGAACATAATAATAGGAAGGACCTACTATACTTTCGCACAAACTACCGGTATATGTTACCCCATTTTTAGTGTTCATAGTTTGGCCTGATTACTACGGTTTATATATGTTCCCCACGTAATAGCGCATGTGCGGATAGACCGGCGGGTCGCCTTGTATTTTTCGTAGTTGACGGCTTGCCTGGAACCATCCACGGCCGCTGACCGGGGATCGCTTTATGTGAAAAGTTTCAAACGAACATGTATGAGTTCCCATGGCACAGATATCCGCTGCTGACCAAGCGGTACGTACACCACAACGGCACGAGCGCGAGGGCTTGGTGCGAGTTTCGTACTGAGCTCAGCTAAAGGTGTTAAACATACATTTCACTGGGTCGCCAGCACGATATCACTTTCGTCGGGATAGTTTTTTAACTTCGACCAAACTATGAGCGTTTTTTGTTTTGTTAATTTGGTATTTTTCTCATTCGCGGGCCTGTACTGTACCACCGTCGCCGCAGTGGGTGGAAGTAGAAAGCGAGTGGGACCTAGGGCACATGCCTAAACCTCGGGCTCGCCATCCTTGATGCTGTCACCTAACGCCGCCAACCTCCGTCGTGACCGGCCATCTCCGTTACGCGGACAGACTCACCACCCCGGTGTGCAGGCATTGTCACCTTGGCCGGCCACAGGTTCGCCTTTGCGGGGCACCCAGTGTGGCCATTGCCTGTGGTGCCAAGGGCTACCCCCCTTTTGCCGAAGACGCCCGACAAGCGCTACAGGACCAGGTCGGGGACGTCCTGTCTACGACATTCGAAAACGAGTGTCCCTCAGCCACGCGTGCGAATGGTCGGTTCAGGAGTAGCCGAAAAATCGCCATATCTGGTGGAGGACACCGGTTTCTTATTTCTAACTTCGTATGCGGCTTCATCGTGTTTTGCAGACCTCGCGTGTGCGATCTCATTCGAGGAGCTCACAACCGACACCGGTGGCATATGCGTGGTCATGTGCCCAACATCAGCTTTGCACTCTCGGTGTGGAGCGAGACCTTTCTGCCTCATGTTCTGCAGCAACTTCGACGAACTCGCCAGGCGTTCATCGGGGTGGACCAATAATACCCTGAGACAGGATTGACAAGATCCATGAGTACAGGCACCGGACGATTTGACGTGTG
Organism: Costaria costata; assembly: GCA_036873775.1. Lineage (NCBI taxonomy): Eukaryota > Phaeophyceae > Laminariales > Agaraceae > Costaria > Costaria costata. The sequence continues at coordinate 10,075 of JAYJME010003752.1, read as the reverse complement.
ACACGACGGGCGCCAGGGGGTGGGGGGGGGGGGGGGTCAGAGAGGCGTAGCAAGACTTCCTGTATGCGACCAGCCCGAACTCCGTATATCATCTGTGAGATGCGTATTGGCACCCAGATACATGGGTTCCCTTGTTCATTGACCCTCGCCGACCTTATGTAGGTGCTACACCCAGACGCGTGCTACGATAGAGGTAGAACTTTGTTTGCTAAATTATTTTCTGACCGACGGAGCTCCTTAACCCAAAATCGTCGGGAATCCATTTTTGTTTTGAAATATATTTCGTTGTGTACCTGGGCCATGGCATGGTTCATCGGGTTAACCTCACAAAAGTCCTCAAAGTTGGGTTTTGGATTTGGTTCGCTGAACAGAGCCCCTCATGTGGGGAACCTTAGAAAAAGAGGATGCACCCCTATCGTAGCATGTGTCCCCAGCGATGTGGCTTTTACCCGTTACCACGATAAGCTGGGGGTCGGCACGCGTATGAAACGGCCCAGACCAAAAAGGATGATTGTCCAGTCATCGGACCTCTTACAGCTACACGGTACGCTAGGTTTGACAGTGTAACGGCACCGGAAGGTCTGAGTCTGAAGCCTGGGGCGAGAGCTCTGCGATCATAGCTGCCAAATGCAAAACACTTTTTGAGACTTACCGTTGCAGGGGTTCCTCTTGGCGAGCTCCTTTTACAATATGCTATCGCGGATCTTCATGTGGGCAGGCTGTTCATTTACACGGGCTAGGAAGCAAGCCCCTGCTGGTGGGATCAAGGTAGGGGCGTAGACCCAACCCAACCCCTAACCCTAACCCCGACCCCAACCCGCACCCAAAACGGGCCAAAACTGGCAAACAACCTGCCTACCCAAGTACAACGGACGCGTGCTACGATAGAGGTTGCACTTTTCGGCTTTTTTGTTTCTGAATAACGGGAGTCCTTAACCCAAAAGCGTCCGGATGTCATTCTTGTTTAGCAACATGTTTGTTTAAAGGCCTGGTCCATGGGCTTGTTCATCGGGCTGCCCTTCCAGTTTACTCAAAAACAGTATTCGGGTGTGAAATGGAGCTCCTACTGTGAAGAGCCTCAGAAACAAAAGAATGGAACAACACCTCTATCGTAGCATGGGTCAAAGGCAAAGTCTACCTGAAAGGTCCGTGCTAACATATTGTAAGGCTTACTCCTCTCGGCCTTACACAGGGTCGGCGAGGGGGTGTTGGGTGAGGACTGGAGGTGGGCACTGACTGGATAGGAACATAAAACTATATTCAAAACCGGCTGGGAGGCGTTATTTTCGAAAACAGAAGCCGGTTCAATCGGCTGGAAGCAAATACATGAATCGATTTAGCCTTCAAAACCAACCAAATCGCAATGCACGGCTTCTGTCGTTCACGCCACATCCACGCACCTTGTTATGGCTTAGTTATGGCCTTTGGGGAACACTGTTGTAGCAGCTGGTAGTACGACGCAGTGTTGGAATTGGTAGCTTCGGTACTACTGTAATAGGTCGGCAGAAGAGTTGTTGTGTTGGTACCATGGAAATAATGGTTCTAGGGAAAGCGAAAGGCTCTATCCACATGTAAATACTGCGACACAACTTAACTCAACTATTTATAGACGTGGTTGAGCCATACCACGAACGAACCCGTTCGTCATCGGGATAATGAAAAAAAGAATGGCAGATGCGCTGCTTGTGGGAAACACAGCAAGGCGGCTTGCGCAAACAATATTTGTGGCAGCACAAAACAATCTAGGCCCCAGCATGCTACAACCGAAGGTTCACCAGCACAGAATGATACGATGCGGCGATACGACGGTATATCACATGTGGTCTTGCCACGAAAACAGTAAACATAAGTGTTTGTTGGGATGGGCATGTGTACCTGCGAAAGCAAACCGACCACCACCCGGTCCACCAGCAGGAGCCCGCCACTGCTGCCCCCAAAAAAACGGCATATAGCATACCCTGGTCATACGAGCTAAAACACCAAAGCCCCCCCCACCATCAAGCATAATTTACCAGTCAGCAAGAAATACATAACACCCATTTCATACAAAAACGGCTACGTAGATATTTTGTTCAAGAACGTCAAGCAGCGAGTCACATACAGACCCCACCACCACAGGCCATCTACCGTCAACGACGCACTCCAACGTCACTTCGGCTGAATGCTCAGAAACCATAAAAATACTTCACAGCGACGCAATCGAACGCGTTTGATTGCCGTATGCTGCGAGAAGAACATTATACCTAAATCATCCGGATGAAAAAAAACTCATTAACGCTAAAGAATATTGGTAGCACTGGTTAGTCACTAACGTTTCGATTAACCACCGCCGGTTCTGTAGATTTTAGGCGGGTTCAACAAGTGAAATTCCAGTTCGGCAACGTAAACAGTTTCATGGAGAAGAGAGGTTTTCAAATATTTCTTGTCCCACAGCTATGTGGCAAAGGACCTGAGGCCCAACGCCAAATGCTCGTATTCCTTTAGGGGACCACACGTTTGCACCTGACAAGGAAAAACAACCAGTGTCTATTGCCTCGATTATTTCGGTAGAAATCGCTCAAGGCGGGGGGGGGGAGCAACAGCACACGACGCTCCCATGACATTTCCCTCTTACTCAAGTTTCATTCCAAAGCGTAGTCGCATCCAAGGCAACCGCCTACCTTTACTGTGCCACCAATACCATGCCCGGTTTACGGCCCTTCGCGAAGCCGAATCATCGACGCAAGCCGAGTCTTAGGTAGCGTCTGCTCAAGCAGAATCGGAGCCGTTGTAACACGACCATAGTACGGCCAGAAATATGAACCATCCACGAAACAAAATACACGGTGTGCGCATACTGCGCTCTACCACAACTTATGCTTCATGCTCTCGTGGAGAAAAATGATGTCAGCTGCTGTGTCGTCGCCCAAGTTATTTCGTCTCTTCGTATTCGCAAGTCCGGCTGCAGAAAACAAGCGCTCGGCTGCTGCAGACGACGCTTGAACCGCAAGGTACTTGCGAGCCAGCTTGGCAAGGTGCGGGAAGAGCCGCTCAGACTTCCCCCACCACGCCAGAGGACCCCCGTCATGCTCTACCTCCTCGATCGTGACGTCGGAAGACTTGTAGACGACCCACTCCTTCATGAGGGCGTCCCGGGACGAATGATCAACCCGCGGCACCTTCGCCGCTGGCTGATCGAGGTTATCTTCAAGTTCCAGCTGCCTTCGGTCGATAGCATTCTGGATGAGGCGGGAGAGAGAAAACCCAGGCTCTTCAGGCGCTTCTGGCTGCCCGTCCACGTCGGCTTTCTCTTCCTGCGCGGCAGCCTCCTCCGCCTTCATCAAGACCTCGAGTTCCTTCTCAACAGGGCCGTAGAAAAACCTGATAACCGAATAAATAAAAAGTTCGAAATTAGCGAGTCGCAGGACACGTTCGTACCAGGCACTGGTACGCGATATAATCACCCTAAGTTTTGTTGCCTGGCCCAGATATTACAACAATGTTTTTCCAACTTTTATTTTGTCGTTTGTACAAGATAAACAGCGTGAAACTGCAAACCGCGAACGGCCCTTGGCCTGGCTGGCACCTGGTTGGTATCACACACCTGCCGTATGTACGCAATGCTATCAGACGCATGCTACGGTTAGAGGTGCACGAACGCAATACGAGACCCCCCAGCTCTAAGGATCTGCATCCGTCACACAAAAACAAAACTGACATCGATGCAATGTTTGCGCTCAACCCGATGACTTACCCCATGACCCAGGTAAAAAAACGAATCAGGATTGTACACACAAAAGGGTTTCCAACGAAATTCGGTCGTTGTCCCGAGCACAAGCCCAGTCCGCCAGAAGCGTTTCGGCCGCAAAGCGCTACCCCTGCCGCAGTACGCGGCGTTACCCCATCCAATACGGCATCGCTACCGTTGGCGGCAGACTCACTCCTCGATAGCTTCCAGGGAGGCCCAGGCGGCGTTTTTGGTGCGCGGGTCGAGGACGGTAGCCACCCGAGCGATCTTCAGGGGGTTGTTGACCTGGATACCGGCCCGAGCGGGCCGGACCTCGTCCTCCGGGTGCACAAGCTTGTACATTTCCGACTCCATCAAGGCGGCCACATTCCGGACCTGTGTTTGGAGCAGCGCGCGTCATATGTTTTCATGTGTACATACATATGACACAGTTGTCAATCACCAACCATAAGGCTTCCAAACCTTGACAACATACACGAGGAAACTACGGTTCACACGACAAACGAAAGCACCTAGAAAGGCAACCCACCAGTGGAAGCACAATGGTTGACACGACAACCCAAACACCATGTTTGGAACAAACCAGCGTTACACCATAATATGTGTACATGCAGTCATTACCCAACCATAGAGCTTGCAAAAAACGCCAATGCCTAACAGATCTAGGTATAGATATATACAGGCGGGAGTAGAGGTTAGCATCGATAGGTATATAGCAAAATACAGGCGAGTATTGGTGAGTACAGAAACGTATTGTTCGTTACTTATCCCCACCACAAATCTGGTGTCGCTTTTATTGCGGGCGATCGGGACATATGCCCGCACTTAAAGCACTTTACGTCGATGGCTAATGTCGTGTCTTTTTCCAAATAGCAGGAACGCACGGCCTACACCACAAACCAAACACAATTAAGGCGTTGTATCACGGCAACACGGAGGATCACGCGACAACCCAAGCACCATGCCTGGGACAAACCAGCGCCAGACTACAATTGTTTGCATTTAGTCACTACCCAACCATGCGATTACTAAATACCGACGGCACATAACAGGGAAGCACAGTCCAAACGACACCAAACACCAAGAAAAGGCAAGCACGGCCCATACAAGAAACCAAACGCCGAGAATGGCAGTGCACGTGGGAAGCAAAACCCACACGACGAACAAAAAAAAGAACAAAGGCGGCCTATCAGGGATACACGGTTGAGCACAGGGCACCCCAAACGCCGTCAAAAGCAAGGAAGGTCGTACCTCCTTGCACAGCGCGGGGTTGGTACTGGCATCCGACAAGACCGAAAAGCTCCCGTCGACGACGATGTCGAGCGTGCTGACGGTCAGGTACTTCTCCCCCTCCAGCCGAGTCTGATACTGCCTCCATTGACTAGCGATGACAAGGATGTCCGCCAGCAGCTGTAACGCAGGGTGGGAAACCATACGCATGACAGGTTTGATTGCATTGTTGATACAAACCACATACATCATAGTTTTGTGTAAATAATGCATATGATAGTTCGCAGTGCGCTAAGAACACATGTACATTTGACAGTGAGTAAGCTACAAATCATACGCATGAGAGTTTGCATTGTGTTAAATACCAGATGTACACAATTAAGAATGGATACCTCTCGCCAGGAACTCGCGCTGGTGGCTAGTTGGAAAATAATCACAGCCCAGATTGCCGGCTTTAGAGTTTCAACAGGATTTCGAGTTTTATCTATCTTGAAAGAGGTTCTGGTATATTCGGCGGCCACGTAAACTACATTCCGCTTCGTCGAAAATATTGTTGCGTTCGGGGCGCGAACAGGGAAGAACAGAAATGACCAGAAGTGTCGGATTGCGAGCCCAGCCACGCAAAGCAATGTATTGGTGGTGTAGGTGCTCAACCGCCCGGACTACTGGGTGCTGTTGTGTTCTCGTACTGGAAAGTGATTTCATGTCATTTCTCCTCGGCCCTCACTGACGAAATCACGAGTCTCTGTCGTAGTTAGTGAACAAGTACTTTACACTAGGACTTAACAATCAAGGGACGGGGAGAACATCGGTGTCACAGTCCACAGGAGATAGCTGCATCATACCTGTACACCTCCCAGACACAAACTCTAAACCCCTACAAAGACTGAACACCGTGCGAACAATCGATAAATACATTTTACCATCCACTCGTACGCCGAGAGGGTCGGAAGCTTCTCCTTCTCGTTGTCTCGTGCCCAAACGCACAGCAGCTTGACGGCAGCCCGGTTCTTGACGAACGCCTGCACTGTCGCGATCGTGGACCACCACCGGGTCGGGCAGGATGCGGGGAGTGTGGACTCGCTCAGGCCATTGGACTTTTGCGCTTCGCAAAGTATGTCTGACGCCGCAGATGATCGATGGACGAATGCAACGCATGTGTTCACCTTGTCAAAAACCTTTACAACCGGTCCAAAAAACAGGCAGCATCGGAGCAAGCGGGTATAGACGCAGAAAAAGATATATACAGCCATAGTGCGCGTAAGGTAGTGTTTGTGGGGTCAAGTGCATACGACAGCAATTCAGGCAAAAATCACTCCAACAAGTATCGGTACGGAACACAGAATGACCCTGTCTAACAAGACACAACAATTCAGACAACCGTCACCGCAGTAGATGACGCTGCAGAACATATCTATATTATAAAAGAAAAAAAACGTCAGCTGTGAGATCGAGGATTTCGTCGATATATTATTACCCTGTTTAATCAATCTATCGATATCATCACACAGTACGGTATTTGTGCCACCGTGCCTACATCGACCCTGACGTTAAGCATGCCACGCACCTCCGCGAAGCGCTTCAAGAGAATGCCCATTACCCGTTCCAGGACGTTGCAGACACACGGCAGCCACTCCATACTGGTGTGGTCCAGGATGGCTTTCTTTTGATTGGCTGCTGTGTCTGTCGTCACCGCAGTCACGTTCTCTTGGGCAATGTCGTAGTCCACCAATACCCCATTCAGCGCCTCGGCAAGGCTTCACGTGTTGTGTAAATATGGCAAAGGGGCAACGACAAACATATCACGCCGGCCAGGAGGGAAGTAACAGCGGTAACGCTATTTCAGGCAAAGGTGTCGTCATTCGGTTTTGGCGGCACCGGTGCCTTCATCCCATACTCGTTGACACCTATGTCGTGATTCCATATTTGTGACATCGATGTCGCAAATAAGAGGCTTACGTATGCCCTCGCGCCACGTTCATGGCACACACCCTGGATGGGGCACTGACTACCTCGTGTGTGTGAATATCGTTTAGATATATCCTTGAAGCTATGACGAAGCTGAAACAGTCAAATACTCGTAGGGACACGGCTTGCTGCGTGCACCCGCAGGAGATACAGGCCGGTGTCACGACTGCGTACGTACCACAGCAGTGGTGCCTATGCACAACACCGGTCTCCTTATTTACGACGCCTCTCTACGTTTGCGGGTGGGCAAGGGACCACCAAGGATGAATTATCATGTGCGGTAGGGCTACCATGGCAGCACTCGAGCAGAAATGTGCTTGCCGCTTGCACCCACAGATCAATCAGGTTGGTTATAAATATTACATGACACAGTTCCAGTCAGTATCGCATATAGTAAGCCGTACCTATTGTACGTGACCACCTCACCAACGCAAACAACTCAATCTACGTTAATAGGAAGGAAGACTCGGCACGGTCTGAGGGGAACAGGGCATAGTTTGCGGGAGACTCGGCATGGTCTTCGGGTTCCATTAAAACACCCAATGTTGTCATAAACCAGAGAAAACGCGTCGTACTTTTTTTTAATTCAATCCGGATGAGCAAGTTGTCTTATTTTTTTTCCCCGCACCGTACATGGTTGCTGTGTCTTAAGTGTAGCAAGAGTGCGCGTCCTTTGGGGTATCGCACCATTCAAGCACAGGCCAAACATGAAACGAAGAACGGGGGCCCCCATCGAAGCTATAGCGCACCCGATCACTATGTTTAGCAGTATCCCTCCAGTTGTTAGCGAAACGCTCGGGTGCATACAATACTGTCGTGTAGGGGCAGTTGTCATCCTTGATCTACGGTAAATTGTGCTACGAAGTATGCGCGAAGACGGACTACATATGATGAAGCTTGTCATGTCCCTATACTCTTTGGTGTCTAGTATGGGGCCTCTTGAGGTTGAACAATCACGCGTACAGCGCTCGGCAAGTAAAACATTCCAAACGCGCTGCTTTAAACAACTTGGACCATCGCGCGAGCAGTGCTCGCCAAGAAATGTGCTCCACGAATACTGCTGTACAGGTTTGAAGGTGGTGCTGATTGAATCAGAACCTTGGAAATGCAACAGTGACATCCCCAGCGCTCGGTTTAAAACAACCAGCAACACCTACCATCCCGTCGTTGTTTCATAACAGCTTGCTCGGCGTTGCTTGGTACAACACCACTGGTCGTAACAGTATTGACCAGCACCAGTACATGGTATTTGGCGGTCAACACCAGAGGTACTGCTGAATACTTACTCGTAGTATTCCCAGGTCACGCATTAAGCCTATAATTGCATACCTCGTATTTTTCAGATTTCGCTAATGCGAGTACTGGACCGTAGGTATTATGTTTCCGAGCACTAGTACTGCGAGTACAGGGGAAATGTAGAACAATCCAAGGTTATGTTCTGTAGGGTTTGTGTATTCCGAGTACGGTATAAGGTCCTTACAGAACTCACAGAAGTTTCGGGTACGGGTATGAGGTGCTTAGAGAACTCACAGAAGTTTCGGGTACGGGCATAAGATGTCGCACCCGTACCCCGGGTATGGGTATGATTTTTTACAGATCGCACAGAAGTTCCGGCTACGGGCATGAGGTGCTTACAGAACTCACAGACGTTTCGGGCACGGGTAAGAGGTGCTTACAGAACTCACCGAAGTTTCGGGTACGGGTATGAACTGCTTACAAAACTCACAGAAGTTTCGGGTACGGTATGGATGTCGTACATAACTCACAAAAGTATCGGGTAGGGTATTCTATGTGGTACCCGTACCCGTACCCGCACCCGGGTATTCTACAAGGATATACCCGTACCCCGGGTAATTCACAATCTGTGTACAGAGCGTACAGAAGTTTCGGGTACGGGTTCTTGGTACTGGTAGGTATGCCGTACAGACTAAGCAGAAGTACTTGTGTCGCTCGTCCCTACTTTCTATAGGGACGGTGTAGACTCCCAGCGAGTACATGAAGGACCGTTCCCTGGCGCCTTCTCTCCGATAGCCGTTCGGCACGACGAAGTCATCGACGGCTTTGATGGTGTCTGCTGGCAAGTCAAACACGTTCCCTTTCGGGTCGTAGACAACCATCGGTTGGATTACGTGCACCATTTTACCCTCGACTACCTCAACCTCGTTCACTGCTTTTGGCACAGATGAACTGGCGCCACTCGGGCCTGGCGGTGATGCATTGTGAGGGTCTGCATCACCCATGTTCCCTCTCCACGGATGGTACTGATATGTGTGTATGTGTTACCGAGTCGGTGTGTGTTGGTGTTCTTGTTTGTGTAGATGGTTTTGTTTTGAGTGTGTGTGACGTGGCGTCAGAATGTGTAGACACCCGACACCTCCCAGGTAAACTCCGTACCACTACTACTGCTGTACTGCTGTAGTTGCACCTGAGTATGCCTACAAAGGTATACCCGTACGAGTACCCCGGGTATGGTCCCATGGGCGTACAGAACTCACAGAAGTTTCGGGTACGGGTATGAGGTGCTTACAGAACTCACAGAAGTTTCGGGTACGGGTATGAGGTTCGTACCGAACTCACAGAAGTTTCGGGTACGTGTATGAGATGTTGTACCCGTACCCCGGATGCAGGTATGAGTTTTTACAGATCGCACAGAAGTTCCGGGTACGGGTAAGGAAGTCTTACAGAACTCACAGAAGTCTCGGGTACGGGTATGAGTCCCTTACCTAACTTACGTGTTGCATGTTGCCCAGCATCTTGCCGACAAAGTCCCGCTTGTGCCCGGGTCGTTGTGCCCGCACCAACAGCTGGAGCTCATGGGGAAAAAAATTACCGAAATTAGGAAGATAATATGGCAAGAATACGGAAACGCATTTCCAAGCACATTTTCCGTAACATTGTATTATGCATTCACCCTTTTACTACCGCCAGAAAGTAGCCAACACTACGGGTATTTGCAAGTAGTTTTGTACCAAAACACCGTTTCTGGCTTTAAGGCCTATTATTACACAATATTTTTCTCAGTCGAAAAAGGCCCTTTTCGACTCAAGTTTTTTTTCGACTTGATGGTTCTGGACCTCTTTCTTATCGTCAGTCGAGTCGACTTTATAGTTTTGTGCTATTTCTGAAGGCGGTTGGTGTGAGGGAGTACTG
>JAYJME010003751.1:0-11731 GCA_036873775.1 Costaria costata | reverse complement strand
GGACTCGGGACGAAACGTGTGCGATCGCTGGCCGCAACAGGTGATCACGGTAGCATGCGGGGGGATCTCTACGATGGCGCTGACGGAGAGCGGGCGCGTGTTCACGTGGGGATCGTCGGACGATGGAGGGATTGGTCGGCCCGGAGGAAGTGAAGCCCCGGAGCAACTCCCTGGCCAGGCGAGGAAAAGGAGCGCTGTCATTGTAGAAATGCCTGCAAGGAGTTGCTTTTCATGATGTTGCCTTGAACTTTGTCACGTTACTTTTCGTTTTGTTCGGTTACGTTACGTTATGTTCCGTTTCGTTGAGTTACGTTACGTTACGTTTCGTTACGTTACGTTTTAATTCGTTATGTTTTGTTTCGTTTCGTTTCGTTCCGTTTCTGTACGCTACCTTTCGTTACGTTTGTATACGTTACGTTACAATTCGTTGTGTTTCGTTTCGTTACGTCAATTTACGCTACGTTAACCCCTTTAGAGCCGCAAACGGTTTTTGGGGACGAAACTAATTGTAAATAGTATGGGATACTTTTTGGGGTAGTAAAAGGGTTAATTTACGTTAAATTACGTTATACGTTTCGTCACGTCAAGTTACGGTACGTTAAGCTACGTTAAGCTACGTTACGTTTCGTTACGTTACGTTTATTTTCTTCTGTGTATTTCGTTACGTCACGCTCTAGATACGTGGTTACGTTGAGAGTCGTGCTTGTTTTTTTTTCCGTTGGTCGGTGTTTTTCGCTGCGTTACGTTGAAATATCGTTGAAAGTTGAAACACTTGTGGTTTTTGTGTTTTGTTTGTTTGTGTGTTTGTCTATTTGTTTGTCGGTCTGTATTGTTTGTTTTGAATGCTTAATGTTCAGGGCTGTGAGTCGGCAGGATTTCACGACTAATAATTAATCGGTAGGTTCCGGTAGCCAACTAACCGACTTTGGTCGGCAAGTCGGTTGGCGAAGCCAACTGATGGCCAGCCGACTTGCCGACTTTCGTCAGGCTAGCGAAGCGAGCCAAATCAGTCCTCCTCGGCCGACCAAAAAAGAAAAAATGTATCCCGCATTCAAAAATCCCTCCTGCAAGTATGGAAACCCAATAAGTCGGATAGTCGGCTTCCCGGAAACGACTAACTATTAGTCCGACCAATAACTAGTTGGCGGCTCAAGTCGTGCCGACTCACAGCCCTACCAAATAGTGTGCTCACATGTAATGGAGCAGCGTGAAGGGGTGGATTTTCTCGGCGGTAACCTCGTTGCCCCTACCACGCAAGCCTCTTCCCTGGAGCAAAACCTGTTCGTAACGTGGTGGAATGGAAGGGGGGAGGGATGGAAGTGCTGAACACCCGAATCGACTAGACTAAGGCGTGCGGCTGTAGAAAGACCGCCGCAATAATCATGATGGTGATCCTTCACACAAGAGACAACGTACATTTCAACAGCAGCAGTACCAAAGCTCAATACGATACTGATGCTACAGCCCAACTCACCGGAGTAAGAAAGATAACACGATCACTATATAATGGTGCTAGCCCACACCCGAGAAAGCGTCCACTTCGTAATATGAGAACGACGCTATGAATAGTACTAGTCCCACCCACCTGGGACAACGTCCATTTTATAACACAACAGCGATGCTGTTAAAATAAGTATGAATAGGCCCATGCTATTACTGGCCACAAACATATTAATATCCCCACCCACGTGACACAACGCCCACTCCATAATATGGCAATATGATGATGACGCTATTAATACCCCAGCCACCCGAGACAACTTCCATTTAACAACACGATAGCATGGCAATATACCATTATAGCACGACATTGGTGCTATTCATAGACAACCCTTCATCATGACAACGTCCTCTTCATAACATGACCACTGATAATGATGCACATAGTAAATAGTACAAATATTAATAGCCCCACCTGCCTGACACAACGTCCAATTAATAACATGGTTTTCAGGTCAAACATCGCGGGCGACCCGTGAGATTTCGAGTACCTTCTGATCCGACCCGACCCAACCCGACTCGACGCCGTGATATTTCGAGCACCTTCCGACCCGACCCGTGAGGTTTCGACCACCTCCTGACCCGACACGCGGGTATGATAGGGCATGATTTGCCTGGTAATTAACAGACCCACCCAACTGATACAACGTCCAATTTCATAACGCGGTGATGATGAGATCAATAGGCCAACCAACCTGAGGCAACGTCCACGTTACAACATGATAACAGGGTATTATGAAAATGGAGCTATTAATAATAATTTTAGAACAGCCCCACCGACCTGAGCCAACGTCAACTCCATACTTGAAGTAATACGATAACGATGTTATAAAATGTTATTAGATTGATACTCCCACCCACCTGAGACAAGGTCCATTTCAAGCCTGCCAGCATGCCGCTGAGCAGCGTCAACAAGAAGCCGAACATGGGGAAGGTTTCTTGGTTGTCGTGCTTTTGGCCGGAGAACAAGAGCGACACCCCGCCGCTCACGAGGAAAACCACCACCAACAGTCCCACTCGAAACTCCTGCCGCCGGCAAACACCAGAAAAGAGGGCAGCGATTACTACTGTAATAGTCCACACAGGTAGCAACGGGCTCACACCAGAGGGCGACGATTGCACGTGTAGCAACTGGCTGACACCAGAGAGGGCGATGGTTGCACGTGTAGCAACTATATAGCTGATAACAAAGAGGGCGATGATTGCACGTGTAGAATCGGGCAAACACCGAAGAGGGCGACGCCTGCACGTGCATCAACGCGATAGGGGGTTGGCTAGAGAGTAGAGAGGCCGCACACTACTATTAATACTACAGTCTTGTTGCTGGGGCTCCTCGCTTGAGGAACCCTCTACCTTTAGCATCACTAGCATCATTAGCATCATTAGCATCACTAGCATCACTAGCATCATTAGCATCAAACAAAACCTGCCTAAGGGGAAAAAACGAGCAGACAACCTGATGAACAATCCCATGGCCAATATATGTATACGGCGAGATATACCGTACAATAACTTCGAGATCGGGTATTTGCGCAGTTAGGAGCCCCGTAAGTCAGAAACAAAAACGCCAAAACGTGCTACAAGGCTGCCCCTCTCGTAGCACGCCTCCTTACTGTCCAACACCAACACAACATCGGTATCATGGTGGTATGGTGTTGGAGATTCATCCTTTGGGGGGCAAACAATGACGGGGAAAAAAATAGAACTGCAGCAAAAATCTGAACACTCGTACATCTTACCGTGAAAGGAGGCGACAGCAACGCCTCCTCCACGACATGTTAACCCCTTTAGAGCCGGAAACGGTTTTTGGGGGACAACACTACTTGGAAATGTGTAGGACACTTTTTTGGGTAGTCAAAGGGCTTAGTAAGGAGGGCTTCTGTCGGGAAAAACAAGAAATACCACCACTCGTACATCTTACCGTGAAAGGAAGCGACAGCAACGACTCTCGTCCACGACATTTCATGGAGGATATCTGTGGGGGAAAACAGTAACATCACTATGAACGTATGGTATACTATGGTATACTATGGTATGCTATGCTACGACTGTTGCTGAACCACAACGTGAGAACATACCAGGTATGACATAATACGAAGCTCATCTGAAAAAAAACGGCACGCGACGCCAACATCTCACCTGCAAACCCATACCGACGGAAAACAAAAGCACGAAGATCGGCACCGTAGACCTGACCATCGTGTGAACGCCCACGTGCATCACCTGCAGCCCCAGAGCGCTCGTGCCTACCTGTTCAGCGAAGGGATATTGAACCGATGCCACGCGTGTTTCATGCACACATCGGACAGATGACGATCTAGTTCATCTAGATCATCAAGATCCTAACCTGTGCCGTTATGATATGTTGTGCAGGATCTATCTATCTGTACAGTACAGATCCCACCCAGGAAGCACGTGCAAGGTCATGCATATTATACGGCCCCCACCGGCAAAATGAGCTAGATCATACCGGTACAGTTCAGGAACAAGCATGTCTGCCCTGTAGATAATGATCATTATCTAGATCATTATCTAGATCATTATCTAGATCATTATCTAGATCATTATCTAGATCATTATCTAGATCATTATCATTATCATTATCATTATCTAGATCATTATCTAGATTAATCTAGATAATAATCTAGATAATGATCTAGATAATGATCTAGCTAGATAATGATCTAGATAATGATCTAGATAATGATCTAGATAATGAATCTAGATCATTATCTAGATCATTATCTAGATCATTATCTAGAATCTAGATCATTCTCTAGATCATTATCTAGATCATTATCTAGATCATTATCTAGATAATGTTCTAGATCATTATCTAGATAATGTTCTAGATCATTATCTAGATAATTATCTGTTCTGTCCTGTCCGATGTGTGCAACGGTATGATAACATGATATTCTACTGTAGATAGGTTTAGTGCAGCGCGACGCTCGACTCTGAGTATGACTTCTCCACCCTAACTTCTCAAGTGACGTCCCGTAAAAAACACGAGCCTCCTTTTTATTACTGGCTTGTTTATTTGTTTATTTGTTTATACCGCTAGTGTACAAGGTACGTAAGAAACAGATCATAGACCGGTCAACGAGGAACTAATTACGACCCAAGGATAATTCTACTGGTAATTATGTAATAATAATGCTCATTTTGACGTCGCCAAAAAAGTACCCGGTATTCCTTTCGAGCTCACTGCAGCGTAAGACGTACGCCCCAAAAGGAATACCACGTACTGTACCTTTTTCAGGTACTGTACCTTTTTTTTTGCTTATACATATAATTCGGAGTATGTACCTTCCAGCAACAAAGGCACTCAACCTGACGACAGTTACAAGTATCCTGCTGCAAGAATTTCTAGATTTCTAGCGACAGCCATATACTATATTACTTCATTAAAAATACAATCGTAATAATAGTCATATAAAATTAACTAATTAATTAAATTAAAAATAAAATAATAGTATTAATAAAAATAAAAATAAAAATAATAATAATAATAATCCTTCGAACTGATGATAACAATTAAAAATAAACCAGGTAATACGTAATGGAAATGACTACCTCGTATAATAGTCACCTTATACCCAAAATATCCCCGAGTTTGTTTGGCCTTCAAGTGACCGCGTGTGGAGGTCCTTTTTCGTTGCCGCTTTTCGTCGACCGAAAAACCCAGAAAAATCAATATTACCTCCGTCCCTCAGCATTGTACCAGGTAACACCTAGGGAACAGAGTAGGGCAGCTGTTTGCCCTGCTCTACAGTAAAATAAATAAAAATGAAAACATGGCGATATCATACCTCCAACCCAGAGGCAGCCGCAACAGGGAAGACCTTCCACGCCCATTGCGAGCGGGTCAGCGTCTGCAACAGGACCTGCTTCTCCCCGTCCGACCCTCCTCCTCCTCCTCCTCGCCGGCGCGACCACGCCCGTATCAACGAGCTAGTCAGGTGCATCATAAAATACGTCAGCATGATCAGACACAGCGGAGCATTGAAGCCCAAGCCTGACACAAAAATTAAAAAAAAAAAACAGAAAAAGAGGCAGTTGCGAGGTGGTCCACAGAAAGAGGGATGCCGGTGGGATGAGGAGGAGGGGGGTGTACTCGTTCTCATGCACAGCCGTAGTCGGGTGGGACAGCGGGGTCGAGTCACGTTCTTCTGGATGTATGGAAGACTCACTTGTTGTTGTTGTTCCCACAACAACTCATCGCCACAATGTAGTCCGTGGTCACAGGACAGGCTCCAGCAATTGATAAAGTCTGGAGTGGAAGAGTACCTCCAGTGGAAAAAAAACAAAATAAATCACTACGATAGCTGGCCGAATGTCCACGCGAAGACGACTAATGTTACGGGGGACCACAGTAAACAGGACAAAATACCGTTGGCAAAAATAGGGAATTATGTAGGTCTTGGTGTCTACAGTAGGCTATATTGTGTCTACAGTAGGTCCTATTTACTATGGACCAAGTATTGTTAGCAAAATTAGGGATATACGAAGTATATATATATATATATATATATTGTTTTTTTTTGTGTCCACGGTAGGTCCTATTGTGTCTACAGTAGGTCCTATTAACTATGGTCCCCCGTAATAGGGCTACAGCTGTTACGTATAACATGATACTTTAAATAAGTTAGTAAAATACTGCCACTCTGTTTGGAAACATAGGGTGCGTTTGGGCTTATTATAGGGTGGATATACAAACGGACTCCATATTCCAAACAGGGCCTAGATTTCCACACCCTATTTCCGAGGAGAGTGGTATAATGTACTATGCTATAACATGTATTACGCGGGAACGTAGTAATGAGGACCTGCGATAGACACAAAACCTATACTGTATACCAGTATATATTACCCAATTTTTACTAAGCGTATTTGGTCCTGGTTACTATTTTAATATTACTAATACTATGTACCCCCATAAAAATAGCACGATTTTTCAACCTGAGTTTCTCGATAACGGGGTGAAGCGCAAAACGCCGAGCGACGGGTCTACGGAAAGACCTCGACAACCGACGGCTACCGACAGCTACCACCGTGCATAACACACCGCCCTCGGACGACCGCGGTCTCCGTGTTGCTCTTTTGGGTGGCTTTGCTGCTGCTGCTGCTGCTGCTGCCGTGTTTTTTTTCTGCGGCGGGATTTCGTGTATTTTACGTTGAACCCGCACGGCCGGCTGCGAGTACGAGGCAGCCTTGCCTCATCTACCTCTCTACTACTTGTATTAATAGTAACAGTAATACACCTATTTTCGAAAGGATCTTTGGCCAAGGATCCGACGGGTAAATCTAGTTCAAGGAAGCCTCACCTGTGATGAGCCACTTGTCCAAGAGCGTGAGAGACATGGACACCGCCATGTACAGCAGGATTGTGCCCAGCATCGGCGACACCTTCCGTAGAAATACGGGGGAACATAGAAGTCAGAGAGAGCCAAGAAGGGCCATTAACCCTCTTGGTACTTCAGAGGGGGAAAATGGCGCTAAAAAGCAAAGATGTCAGGAGACAGCTCTTTCGCCCGGTGACGGACGGCAATTTTCCAACAGTTTACCTTGACTGACGGCAAACTACTACCAGTAGATCTTAGTATGGAAGGCTCGGTTTTACACCCTCGACCGCTGTAGGTTTTCCCTTGACTGACCGTCTCCTGACCTCTTTGCTAAAAAGTGACGATTACCGCAACGGGCGTGATATGATAATGATACAAATTGGTGTCCGAGTTGAAGATCTAGAAGTTGCACGGCCCGGGCGCAGCATGATCCCCCCCGTGTTCTGCTGGGCACTCACGCTGCTCGTATACGGTTGGCAACACTAACGTTATCATTGGCTATGATAGGTTGCCATCAACGGGCCCCAAAGGGGGTAATAGTAAAATTACGGGAAGTATATTAACGAACCTACAAGGAGTAGTATGATAGTGTTTCGATGAGATAGGGAGGGGGGGTACGAATTGCTTGACTTACTTCGTGTGCGTATTATTCCTGTCTGTATTTTCTTTCTTTTTTTCGGAGATATTCTTCCACTCCAGAGTTATTGGAGCCTGTCCTGTGACCACGGACTTGATTTTGGCGATGCGTTAATGTGAGAACAACAACAACAGGGAGGCATGCTACTATAGGGGTGCACCTCACGGTAGGAGTTTTTATGAGGCTCCTCTCCCTACTCGTGTCTCATCCAAAACACTGACTTTAAAAAACAAACCCTACTCGTATCTCATCCAAAACACTGAGCTTAAAAAAAAAATAAGCAAGGTGCACGCCGAGGAAGTTATCGAAACAAACAGCAGTGTCAAGCACAACTGGTACAGTATTGCAACGATATCGAGTACCAGGTAGTGGCTAGGTTAAGGAGTCCCTCCAGTCATAAATATGTTGGCTCTAGTGTGTCCTCACAAGAGATACTGGTAACCCCTATCGTGGCCCATGTACAGGTTTCTGGGCCAGAAGTGGTGGATTCTGGACACTATGGTCGCCCGTAATCATGTTAATAGCAAAACTACCATACCTGGTACCTGGTACGAAGTATCAAAATAGAAGTTGGTGACAGGTGACGAAGGGACGAAGGAACAAACTAATTAAAGAAAATGCGAGGCATGTCAAAACGAATATAGGGAGTTGTTTCATTTGTGCGGCAAAGTGCTCTTCGTGCGTTCTTCTCGTATTCTGGTTCTCTTTTTTCGTCATCCGGCTCTGCCTCATTTCCGGATTCCTTTGTTTGCATTTCGGTTTTTAAAGTGCATACGAAGGATTTTCTTGGTTTGCCTTATTTTTGTTTTGCTCTTTCGTATATAAATAAGAGCACCCGGTACACGTACTCGTAATGTTCCCGGGGTACGAGAGAACGCGTGTTTTGTACGTGCGTAATATGTTTGATCAATCAGATGAACGCAGCGTAATTGTAACTACTGTTGAAGCCTTGAGACACACCTTATTCAGTTATGTAGGCGATGACCTGCGAGTGGAGCACCACACAGTGAAGCAGAGTCACCGCATTATACAGGTCCAAGGTGTGATTCAGACTTCAGACTCTACCCTGGTACTCGTACGTACTATGATGTATTACGGGGGACCATAGTAAATAGGACCAAATATTGTTGGCAAAATTAGGGAAATATATAGGTTTTGGGGTCTACAGTAGGTTATATTGTGTCTACAGTAGGTCCCATTATCTATGGACCAAATATTGTTAGCAAAAACAGGGAAATATATAGGTTTTGGTGTCTACAGTAGGTCCTGTTGTGCCTACAGTAGGTTCTATTAACTATGATTCCCCGCAATAGTAGTTTGAATTCTTCGGTTTGGACAAGGACGTAGCATATCGTCCGGAAATGAACGGTTTTCGGGGGCTGCGACCAATGCCGATGGCCGACACTGCCAAGTCCCCCGAGACCGAGGCCCGCCTTGCTGTTGCTGCTGTCGCGCAATCACCGGCTGCGGTGGGGGCCCACATCGGCAGACATGGTGCAATGCGAAGGCCAGCAGGCGGGGCAAAAATCGATGTGTCGAAGGAGAAGATTAGCCGTCTGGGCGGGAAGGTAGATGGGATGACTTGCCCGCATCAATCGCTGCCTCTGCACTTCGTCCCGCGGTGGCCGTCGGGGCCCCCCAAGGCCTCCCACCGCGAGGCCTAAGGTCCTTCCTCCCGGTGAAGCTCGCCGACACTCACGCCGACCGGCCGCCTGCCTCGCGGCATGGCGGGGATGAGCGGGAGCAAAAACCACCGTATAAGAGGCATGACAACAAACACCCCTCGAAAGTTATTTTTCCAAGCTGTTTTCTCGACAACAGTGAAAGTGCAAACGCTCAGCGACGCGTCTATGGAAAGGTATCAACGGACATATTTTCAACGCCACCATTTTTGGTGTGTTTGCCCCTTTTAGGCTTGTTTTCGGGAAACTCGGCTCGGAAAAGAGTCCCGAGGGAGTCTGTTATCTCGCATGTTGTAATGCTGTGGGTTGACCAACTGGCTGCTGGTCGCTGATCGCGTCGAGTTCATTGCGACAGGCTCTGGTTGCCGTTTCTGTACGCTGGGGGCTCGCGGCCGAGATCAGCGACGCCCGCGTTTGTCTGGATTTCGGACCGTTGCGGCAAGCCCTCGGCGCCTCGTTCTCATCTGCTGCTCTGCTGCAGCCGACCTTTCGCCGGCACACCCCCAACAACAACGTCCTCCAGTCGAGCTTCGCGGCGCGGAGCGTTGTGAGCGTGATGGTTAACCCCGTTAGGACCGCACCCTAATTAGACATAATTAGACATATTCAGACACAATTAGACATGATTGGACACACTTAGACAGAACTATACATAATTAGAGATAATTAGACACAATTAAACATAATTAGACATAATTTGACATAATTAGAGTAAGGGAAAACTACTTGGAATTGGAGTCAAATACAGGCTTCTGTATATCACTCGTATTGAATACCAAACGGTGCTTATTATTTCCGGACAGAATGGTAGTCACTTCGAAAAGGGTTATGTACTACTGTAAGGGTTATGTACTACTGTAGCGAAGATATTCGCCCCTGGGCTATAACGCTCTCGTGCGCTTCGGACAGCAAGCTAGTCTTGCTTGTTGCGCGCCCGCCACTCCCGACACAGCAGTGTGCGACATGCCGCCGTTGCCCGCCTTTTAGTCGCACTCTGCCCTTCGCCACAGGGGCGGTGATGCAATCGAGCTCGTCGAGGGCCAGCACGACGGCCCGAGCAGGCCCTCGACGAACTTGAGAACGCCACCTGGCTCTGGCGCAAGACAGAGGTGTGACTTTAGGCGGGAAACGGCGGCATGTCGAACGCGGCGTCGGGAGTGGCGGGCGCAACAAGCAGACTGACTTGCTGCGCGAAACGCATGAAAGCGTTAATCCAGAGGCGAAGATGGTAGTGAACCATCACGCTCGTGACGCTCTGCGCCGCGGAGGCCGATAGAAGGACGATGTTGTTGACGGTGTGCCGGCGAAGGTCGGCTGCAGCATGAGCAGCAGATGAGAACGAGGCGCCGAGGGTGGCCACACGGTCCAGACTACGTACTCGTACGTACGAAGATACAGACAGTACTACAGACACGCAAAGTTGGCATTTCATTGGCATTTCACTCACTTTGTGCGAGAACCTCGACAAACTTGCAACGCTTTTGGTTCTCTGCGCACTGCTCATACTGATAGTCTGTAACCACGTCATTTGTATCTCTCTAGGACGAAAAATCAGCACAGACACTGGGTGTGCTGTCGCTGTCGTTCTCTCGTTGGGTACGTAGAAATGACGTACTCGTACAGCAGTATCAGAAATATTGAGTCGGAGAAGAACTGAACATCAACGCTTACCGGTACACTTTACACAATGATAGTATTTGCCTTCTTCCTGCAGCACTTGGCATTAACTTGATCCTGTTCGAAATATATCAGATCTCGAAACGTGAGCTAGCGCCGTCATTACCGTCATAAATAGAGTGTTTGCGAAAAAAAAGTACAATAAATTGTTCATTCGAACTTGAAAAAAGGTCAGGTCCGTTCAGGTATCATTTTGACTGTGTTTGCGACGAACGAATCGCCGAAATTCCACCATCTGTTACAAAAAAAGGGCAATCTCGTATATATCGAAGTAAGAAACTTCGGTTGTTGGTATTATATGATGCGAGAGGCATCGCAAAGCAAATTTTGGGAACACAGAGGGGAAAGATGAACAGCAGCAGCAGCAGCAGCAGCAGCAGCAGCAGCAGCAGCAGCAGCAGCAGCGGCCGCGGAGGTGGCGGAGCGGCGGCGGTGGCGGCGGCGGCGGCACGGCAAGCATTCGCGCAGCAGCAGCAACGAAGGGAAGCCGTTAAATATCGGTTTACGGAGCGTGATGTCTCGTACTTCGTACTGGTATATTTTGTTGTGGCCTCTACCGATGTCGCTGCTGCTGCTGCTGCTGCTGTTGCTTTGCTGCTTTGCTGCTTTGCTGCTTTGCTGGGCCGGCGCCGCCACCGCCACCGCCACCGCCACCGCCACCGCCACCGCCACGCCGCCGCCACTGTCGCTGTTGCTGTTGTTGTTGCTGCTGCTGCTGTTGCTGCTGATGCTGCTGCTGCTGTTGCTGCTGCTGCTGCTGCTGCTGCTGCTGCTGCTGCTGCTGTGCTGCTGTTGTTGTTACTCTGTGATGAGTGTTCCAACAATCTAAAACCTGTTGCGCGCAGTCCGAGATGTATCGTGGAGGACTCAGGAGACAGCAGCAATACCAA
>JAYJME010003750.1:0-11731 GCA_036873775.1 Costaria costata | reverse complement strand
AAACGTTTTGAGCGAAACGCGCCAGATCGACCACCAACAGAAAAAGGGCGCCCTCGGACATAAACAGGGAGTGGGTGGAGTAGTACTCGTCGTGTCCCGCGAAGTCCCAGAAAACGAGTTGGATCTTCTTCGAAGCATCGGGCTTGAATGGCGTTTTAACGTGCACGTGGACCCCCCGTGTGCGATCATCCAAACAGACCAGTTGAGGCTCCCGTGCCATGAGGCTCCGCACCACACTTGTTTTTCCGGCACAGACTGCGCCGACCAAGACCACTTTGAGCGTCCAAGACTCGCTGGATCCGGAACGTTCGATGTCCCCGTGGTATCGAATGATAGCTTCCAAGCCGCTCACCACGACGGCAAACGGAGGTTGAATCCAAGGGTTTGCTTCGCACCTCATGTAGAAGGGATGAAGCCTAATCAAACCCACGGCTACTTCCTTCGGGAAAACTGCAGCAGCCGTGCATGGATTTATAAAATACGGGGGCGGGGGATCCGACGAAGCCTTGGCAAACAAGTTCTAGTAGAGGTGTGCAACTGAAAGGGCGCCGCTGGTTCTAAACACAATGGCCATTTTAGCAACGGCCCTGTGGCTCGATAGTTATTGGTGTATTCAGTTAATTCCGTCCAATCTCTATTATTTGTCTTACTCCACTGTATTCGACACGAAGTAAGCTCCCAAACAGAAACAACCGACTGCATGTTCTCGATCCCCCTCCCCTGTGTCCCTCTATAACATAGCGAGAGCCCTTTCGCGGTGACTTGAAATATACATACTTATATCAGTTAACGATCCTACCTTTTCCAAACTACTCTGGAGAATACCATGGACGCTGAGAACTTGATTTCCTCGGCTTAATCTGAAACCCTACGAGAGCAACGATCAATCTAAAATGCCTGGCTTGAAACAATCGGGCTCCGTACGGTAGACGTGCGTAGTAGATGTATGCAAGGAAGCTCAACGTATCTGGCTATAATTATGTAGTTGAATGGCGAATAAGGCATGGGAGGCAAACATGGAATTGTAGTGTTCATGCACGCGCCAAAAACTAAGTTTCCCGCCAAAGCTTGGGGGGGTCGAAGTCCAAACTTTTGCTTAAGATGAAATAGGCGTGGCGCACCTAGACTGCAGATAATCGCTCACCGTCAAGCTTGTTGTCGCAGAGCCAGAATTGCCGCAGGTGCCCAAGGTTGCCCAGTGCTTTAGGAATCGCCCCTGCGATGGCAAGGCAAATCATGACAGCACAACTCACAATCAATGAAACATTTTTACGGTATCGAAACATACGGGAGAGACACATTGGTACGGCTTACTTCGACAGCAACGTGCCCTCTAGTTAGTATGCCTATGACGATTGGCAGAGTCTCCCAGTCATTCGAGTTCAGCCCCTTTCTGCGGCACGAGAAAATAACCGGTAAAAAACGTTTTACAACTATGTATGGGCACGGCCCAATCGTGAACAAACAGGCAAACATGCTAAAACCTAACCCTCGAGAATTTTCGGCCCTGTCATGCCCCCCAGCTCTTTCGCAATCGTCCCTGCGACAGGAACAAGGGGTTACATGTATTTGTGACCATTTATAAACCCAGTCCCCGGTTTCCAGCCTTTATTGGTATACCTACCATTTTGCCTCAAGACAGAGTGGAAGACTTTCTTTCGCGGTGTATCGCAACCTGGTTGAAATCCCGGACCAGCAATAGTTGGTGACTTGGTGCCCGTCTCTGGTGGAGACACACGAGCTTCTGTGGCTGCCTCAGGCACTGATGGCGTGCCAGGCTAAATGGATACTCACCTTCCAGCTTGTTCCCGCTGAGATAAAGTATTTTCAGCCCTGGGATGTTCCCCAGCTCTTTCGGAATCGGTCCTGCGACGTGCACAGGGGTGATACATGTAGTTGTGACCATGAGAAACCCAACTCCCGGATTCCAAGCACACCTTGTGCTGGGTACCATTTCGCCTCGAAACAAATCGAAACACTTTCGCGGTGTATGGAAAACAATTAGCAACGCGGACAAAATCTAAATCTAGTAAACAATCTGTTGCCTTATTGTAACACTGGTAGAGACTGGTGCTACCCTACTATTATAACACTATAGTACCGATATCATTTTCATTCCCGCGTTTAGGCCACACCGGCGAGCGACCACAGCCTTTCTCAAAATATTTTTTTTAGCTTAGCTTGCGCAGCATAGCAAACGGCCCCAAGGTGGTTCGTATCGAAACTTTAAAAAGGCATGAAAGCCCACGCCTGGAAATAATCGAACACTGTCGCGGTGCATTGCAAACAGTTTGCAACCCCGCACCAACTACATATTTATACTACTGTATGGTCATATCGGTCCCTTGTGTGGTAGGCAAACAGGAGCTTGTCTGCCAGGCGATCTAGTGCCCTTCTCTGGTAGACACACATAAGCTTGCCTGACTCACTCACGCTACTTCTGGTGGGGTGCCAGCTTACCGTATAACACGTATGTTAACACGCCCTAACCCTTGGACTAACTTCCGATCTTGGTTTGTCGACGACGGTGAGAGTGCGAAAGCCGAGCTGTGTAAGTATGGAAATATATCTCTCCAACGCAACCATGTGCGTCGCGTGTGCCTACAGCAGTACCTTGGTTTAAAGAAAATCGACACCGAAAATCATCCCAGGGGGGGTGTCATCTTGCGAGTTGGAGTGCCCCAACATCTAATATGCATAAACCTACCTCAAGTCGGCTACGGACTCGACCTGAATAGCGAGTACGGCACGCCAGTCAATCAAGGAGTACTATTCATACCATACTCCTCTCAGGAGATATGTTCCCACACTAACCTTTCCCGTTCAATATTGGGGGGACTGATTTCCAAAATTAAGCTTGCACTGAAACAGGATTTGCAGACCATGATCCCAGATGATCGCCCACCTACAAGCTTGTTGTTGTTGAGATAGAGATCTTGCAGGCGGCCAAGGTTGCCCAGTTCGTCGGGAATCGCCCCTGCGATGCAAGCAGAGAAACGACCAACACGATCACAGCCAATCGAAACGTTACAGCATCAAAACATACTGTTTAAGAGAGTTGCTACGGTTTAAGAGAGGTGCGACAGTTTAGGATAAATGATACCTGGTACGGTTTAAGAGAGGTGCTACATTTTAAGAGAGGTGCTACGGTTTAAGAGGGGTGCTATGGTTTAATAGAGGTGCTACGGTTTAAGAGACAAATATAAATGCTGCACTTTTGAGCCCAGGCATTTCCCTTGTGTAGGAGGTATGATAGCCTGGCAATGTACCCCATCCAATGTGTAATTGACACCAAATCAATAGACTACAGTAGACAAATACGAAGCCCATGGGAATATGCAATGTGTATTGGGCCTACCATACACTAGAAGGTTAGGGTTAGGAAGGTATGGAGCTCCTGAAGTGATAGACCTCAGATATAGGATAGATACCGCATGTTCATCATCGAAACATGATACACACATAGATTCGGCCCGTTCCCACAACAACCTACCCTGTAGTACCAATTTAGAAACAACAACCTGCCCTGTAGTACCAATTCAGATTTTATAAGTATAAGATCGCCCAGTTCTACTTCGAGTTTCTCTCTTCCTGCGGTATGATGAAATACATGTATGTGCACGACCCACTCGTAACAGCCGATTTTCATAGTTGAGAGTCGCCTTTCCGATGAGGATGTACGCGTTTTTGTTTTTTTTTGTTTTTAAGAGATGTATTTCTCTCACACTCAAGATGTAAACGGTAACATATACCTGATAGAATTTAGCGGCAGCTGTCGATCCCGCCAATATAAACCTAAATATGGGTTGGCAATGTCGAGGTAACGATGACCCAAGAAACTGTATTTATGGGCGAGTCACTTCCCCCGAAAGAACCAAATCTTCTAATATCCTCTGTTTCACGACCCTGTCGAGGCCGGTTTTGATTTTGTTTAGTGGAATCGATACGTACCGTAAGTGTTTATATAATCTAGGTTGACTTTTGACTCCTGAGGGAAATACGTCTCTTAAAGAACAATAAGTTATATAATCGATTCTCACTCTCATCGGAAAGGCAATTCTAACTTAAGAAAATCGGCTGTTCCACGAAATAAACCGGCAACGCTCAAAATATTTCACGCGCTATGGTGTCCAAAAGATTTTTCGGAATCAGCCGTGCGACCTGCACAGGGCAGTACATGGGTTACATGTAGTTATGAGCGTTTAGAGATCCAGGCTCCGTGTTTCCACCATTCAGTGTTTGGGTTCCATTTCGCCTCGAAACAAATCGACCACTATCTTTGGCAGTGTATCACAAGCAACCTGAAATCCCGGACCGATACTAGTAGGTGCCTTGGTGCCCATCTCTGGTGGAGACACAAGACCTTGTGTGGCTCCCTCAGGCACTGTTGGTGCCAGGCTAGTTGGATGCCACCGGCCTCTACCCGTGTACCTGCCCAACTCGGCTATTTGAGACGCACAGACCCTGTGGATAACATGACCGCGAAATAAATGGTTTTACTCACCTTCCAGCTTGTTGCTGCTAAGCTCAAGTGTTTTCAGCCGTTTGACCCCCCCCAGCTCTTTCGGAATCGACCCTCCGACATGCACAGGGTGATACATGTAGTTGTGACCATTTAGAAACCCACCCACCGGGTCCCCAGAAATTATTCGTCTGGCTACCATTTCGCCCCAAAGCAAATCGAAACACTTTCGCGGGGTATCGTAAGCAATTTGCAATCCCGGACCAGCTATCGTGTACGATTAGTACAAGGAGATCTGGTGCCTTTCTCTGTAGACTAACAAATAGCTTGTCTGGCTCGCTCACGCCTTGGTGGGGAGCCATCATACCGTATAACACGCATGCCAAAACACCCCAACCCTCGGACCAATTTCCAAGCTGAGTTTCTCGACAACGAGGAGAGTGCAAAAGCCGAGCGGTGTAGTTATGGGAATACTTCGTATATCGTGTGCCTCGAAGGTGGAAACTAATTCATGTTTTGAAATAGTACGGGTTAATTAAATTTTGGGCGTTGTATCGTAGGTTTGTGAATGTGTCGAACGGGGGCAGGGTGTTCACAGGAATATGAACAGACTAACGCGTTGATCATGTGCAAATACGACGTATGTCAGGAAACGGTCAGTCAAGGGAAAACGTATAGCGGTCAAGGGCGTCAAACCAAGCGTTCCACATTAGCATCCGAGGCATACGATCAAACCAAGCGTTCCACATTAGCAACGGACGGAGGTGCGGTCTGCTGACAGTTTTGATCGTATGCCTCGGGGTGGAAACTAATTTATGTCTTGAGTTCGTAATTAACTCGCAAGTATTCATTGTGCTTCGGATCAGATTACTCAATCTATATATATATATATATATATATATATATATATATATCGCTCTTGAAGCAACTTGACAGTCTAGAGTAATATCTACTGGCTGTCGCCTTGATTGAGTAGTTGGTCATATGCGCTGTTCCTATGATATCTACAAAAAGAAGGAAACTGGTACAGAGTCTTGCCTGGAGACTGTTATCGTCTTGGGATGATACTGGTCTGATTGACAAATGCTGGAGGCACGACAGCTTCGACGTTGTACTCGACGATATGTCAAAGCCGCGTATGATACTACTTGCAGTTGAAGGCAGTCTAATAGTAGAGTGACGCGCACACATCATAGCATACGATTTTGAAACCGAATTTACTAAAAATAATCACGATGAAAGGTAAAAGGGCACCAAAAAACAAATCCCACACAACACGGGAATTAACATGTTTTTCCTAGACAGCGGGGGTATCTAAAACTAAGTGGAGATAACGAAAAAAATGAAACATAATATCATCTGGTCCCGTGGCAGTAGGGCCACTCCGGTTTGTTTTTCATTCGGACCTTATCGTAGGGTGGTGTTGTCTGCACCAGCAATAAATGTCTGTACTCTATTCCACCGCCCCCTGCATGTTGAACGCAGTGTGCATGGGTTCTACTTGCGGATGCATTGAATTAGGGTAACAAAGAAGTAAATATATCTGTTCACAGCCCACCTAAAACCTCGTTTTTTTAATGTGCACATGCTCTCCTGCATCGATGATGGTTGTTGGATCCGGGGGGAGTATGTCATGTATGAATCTTCACTGTAAAACCCTCTTGTGATTGGCCAAGTTGGCAGGGGCTTGCGGGAGTTGACGTCAACACGACCACGTAATCGTCGACGGTTGTCATCACAGTTCACCGGTCCTGGGGTGGGCTCATTTTCACGCCGCCAAGCACACCCACTCTCCACTTCCACCACCATCCCCTATTTCATCGTCCACATCTACCACGGGCTCGCGCACCGGCTTAACAACAAGTCGTGGTTCATCACTACTCCGAACGAGCAGGACGAGCGCTCGGGCCGTGAAGGTGCTGAATAAAGGAGCGAGATCGAAGGACAATTGCGCCTAAGTGAGAACGTGATACTGTAGAGATCTTGAGCTATGCTCGAATATTGCGTTCTAGGGTATGTCTTCCCCTACTTGGTGCGAATAACAAGATACCTCCTATATTTTTATCAACCTATCTCTTACTGTATTTCGCCGACCTTGACTCCCGCGAACATTTCGGCCTTGAAATTCGTGCTTCGCGAGGTCTTGAAGCGGATCCTTCGCACGATTCTTAGTTGCATGTTGAGCACCCTACCTCGTAGTGTAGCAATTTCATATTACCAGAGTATATGTCTCGTTCCCAGGTCAGTATCCGTCATGTAAGTTATATTTTGGACACCAGACCTCGTCCTATAGTAAATATCGATGACCTCGTCCGCCGTTGCGCTGTACGCTGTAGTTTTGTTGTTGCTTATTTGTTCACCTCCGCCTTAATACTGCCGGGTATACATCTTCATACCAGACGACTACAAATGGTTCGTTGCAGTGTTTGTTGCAAGGGGTCGATAGGCATCGATGGCCGTTCATCGAGCTACGCCGTGGATTTATAGTTTGATTGGACGCGACCTTTCCTCGTCAGGTTTGTACGCTATTGTTTCTCACCCCCGACTTCCCTACCTCCCTCCGCGCAAATATGCGCTGCCCCCGGTTGCTTCCAGGGGACTTGGTCGTATCGGTGTTGAAGGCTGATCGACAAGCTGTGACGGAAACTGCCTTGCTACGTAGTTGTTCCCAAGAAAAATATTGGCGTGGATGACTTGGCCTCCGATGACCACGCCGATTCCGACCCCGCTAGCTGGCAGCTGGCAGTAATGCGTTCGCCGTTTTAATGATGTTGCATTGTCGGGGCGTCCTTTTTAATGGGCCGTTCGTGTTGCATTCGTCAGTTTGTAATGGGGGCGCTACTATTTTCTTGCTTCGTTGGTATCTTAGAATATTTGGGGGAACCTACCGAACAAACTAGTAATTATTTGCTGTATATATTTCGCAACTCGCGCATGCGTACTTAGCGCTTGCATATTTAATTAACAACACCTCCATATTTTACCCTCCTCGAAACCGAAAACTAACTAGTGTCTTGGAAAAGTATGATTAATTAAATCTCCCCTCCCTCGCCAAAAATTAAAAACAATAAATGTACCCCTCCTCGAAACCGCAAACTAATTAGTGTCTTGGATTAGTATGATTAATAAAATCTCCCCTCCCTCGCCCAAACACCAAAGCAATAAACAATAAACGCAGGATGACACAAAGTACTAATCTTTTTTGGTTTCGAGTTCCGGTTTCGAGCAGGGGTGGTATTGACTTGTTTTGGACTTCGGCATTTGTTTTTCTTCTGGCCGCGGGTATTTTCTCGCGCTCTCGGCCGTGGGGCACGCAGGGGGGCCACGTGTACACACGACTCAAGTTTGGGCGCCGGTCGAGGTCCGTGACACATGCTCTGGGGGTTCAAAGTGGCCAAACCTGGCAGGTAGCCACGGGGTGGCGTTCTAACTTGGCACCGGCTCGCGGTGCCATGCTAAACCCGTCCGGCTGTTTTTTCATCGGCATGGAGTATGATTATTTGTTTTTACCCCCGCGCATGCAGAGAGCCTACAGCACACAGCGCACAGCACGAACAAGACAATAAGAACTACACCAACTTGAACGAGGCACAACATCAACCGTCGTGGAGCAGGCGTTGGTATCATATTATAAGCGTTTCCGGCTCTAAGAGCCGGAAACGGTTTTTGGGGACAAAACAACTTGGAAATAGTGTTGGAAGTTTGTGGGGTAGTAAAAGGGTTAAACTATCTGTCGACCTACGTACTGTCGTTCCTGCCAGATCTACTGTTGTATCACACCGTAAAACCTTTTGACGTTGTGGCAGCATGGCATGGTAAAACATCAGCCGCACTTCGAGTTTTTTATTGTGAAAGCTACGAACTTTGCTTCTGTGTGTGCGTGTGTGTAGTTGTGCGTGCGTTTCAGAAGACAAGCTGAACAAATTTCAACACACACTTCCCCGGAATTTCGAAAGCACCAGCGCAGAGCAGCAGCTGTACAATAGGGGTAGCGGTACAACACCAGCGAATCTCGCATAGGCTAACATATATACGAAGTATGTCATAGGCAGCATGTCTTTTGTACACCATTTTCAACTTGCGACACACCCGGGATTCCAAGTCAACAACATCCCGAAGAGGAACAGTCTTGTACGCTATATGACTTGCAACAGGACACCAAGAGGGCCATGGGGACCGCATAATACCAAACACGAAAAAAATAAATAAATTAAAACAAAACGAAACGGAACAACACGAAACTCAAACCAAACCGAAAGCAAGAGAGACGAGAAAAGAAAAACATGTACGAGAGTACGCGGACTTGCAGACTCGCTAGGCAGCGGGGGCGGGGCGGGTGGGGTGTGTGTGGAGAACCGAAAAGACAGCGTCCTCAAACAAGAAAATACTGAAGCGAGAAAGGGAAAAGCTAAACAGGAAAAGAGAACAACTGAAAAACGAAAGGAAAATAAAAAACGAGTGGCACAAGCACTGGAGGCATTCAGAAAAGCAACGGAGTCCGGGCGGTACTGCGCTAACTACTTACTACGCCCAAGGAAAGGCACGCATCATGACGGTGAGGGCCATGCTCAGACGCCAGGTTCGTTTGGGCAGGACGCCTGCCCCGCTCCCCCGGGTCCGCCCCCCCGCCCCCCCCCCCTCCCGGAGCTCAGGGGATGTCGCGGAACTGATTTTCCGACGCCACACCACCCCCTATCCCGTATCCCGAGGGCAGGAAATAGAAAACTCTACATTTGTTTTAGATTTGTTTTTCCGTGTCGCTGGTGTATGTCCCTTCGGTCTCCCTGTTGTTGTGTTCGCGTATACGTGGTGGTTATTGGTTCCCGCATGTCTTGGAAGGCGTACAGGATAGCATAGGTATTCAATTTTAATTCACAAAGTCGCTGCTCTGAAATATATATCTGAAGACGGAAGAGTAGCATGTACCGACCATTTCACTCACAAACTTACCACCCACCGCCATCACCTTTTGCACTACAACCTGGCTACCTCGATGTCTCTCTTCTATAGCCTTATAAAGAGCTCGTATCAACGCCAAGATCGAGGTACTGTTTGTTGTGTACGACGTCGAGCATGATCATGTGTAGGACGACGGTGTTGTATATTTGGTACAGCACTACAGCAGTACCACAACTACGGTACTATTAATATTCAACAGGCCAACACCGACACAAGCGTTTTGACTGCTTTGCCGTTGGTGAAGCGAACGCATTCGATGAACCCTTTCCTTCTGCACTACCCGTACTGTACCTGCTACTTGAGGCGAAAGGGGTTGCTGTTGGTGCTGATCTTACACCATTTTCATCTAGATACAACGCATTTTAATACGAGTACTACTATAGGGCCGATGTTGAGTGTTTCCATAACACGAGCGGTCCATTGTCAGTTGATGGGATGTATAGTTGGTTGACTACTGATTTATGGAAAGAAGCCTCAACAATTTGCTTTATGCTGCATGATTAGCTGAAGGGAAGTACGACAGGAGTCGCGAGGGTAAAACGGATTAGGACTCATCCTGCTGTTTTTTTACCAAATAGCGAAAGTCTGTCCGTTTCTTTATTTTTTTGTCTAGTTATTTGTTCCTTGTTAGGAAATGGCCTAATGATCACAAACAAGGGAGGCTGCAAAATCTATTGGATCTAATGGATTGCTTGCAGCATTATCTGTATATATATAATTCCTAATCTAGTAGGCCGTAGGCCGTAGGCCGTCCGGTGTCCGATATCCGGTGTCCGGTGTCCGGTGTCCGGTGTCCGGTGTCCGGTGTCCGTCGCCGAAGGTTCTGGGTGTACAAATTCCAAGATAAAGAGTACCACCAACTGCAAGATAAGAAAAATCCGTAGACCGTAGGCCGTCCGATGTCCGGTGTCCGGTGTCCGTCGCGAAAGGTCCGGGTGTACAAATTCCAGAATAAAAAGGTACCACCAACTGCAATATAAAAAAAAGCCGTAGGCCGTAGGCCGTCCGATGTCCGGTGTCCGGTGTCCGTTGCCAAAAGGTCCTGGGTATACAAATTTCAATATAAAAAAGTACCACCAACTGCAAGATTAAAAAAAGCCGTAGGCCGTAGGCCGTCCGGTGTACGTCGCGAAAGGTCCTGGGTATACAAATTTCAAGATAAAAATATACCACCAAGTGCAAAATTAAAAACGCCGTAGGCCGCAGGCCGTCCTGTGTCCGGTATCCGGTGTCCGCCCGGTGTCCGTCCGGTGTCCGGTGTCCGGTGTCCGGTGTCCGTCGCGAAAGGTCCTGGGTATACAAATTCCAAGATAAAAAAGTACCACCGACTGCAAGATTAAAAAAAGGCGTAGACCGTACGCCGTCTGGTGTCCGGTGTCCGGTGTCCGATGTCCGTCGCCAAAGGTCCTGGGTATACAAATTTCACGATAAAAAAGTGCCACCAACTGCAAGATTAAAAAAAGCCGTAGGCCGTAGGTTGTAGGCCGTTCGGTGTCCGGTGTCCGGTGTCCGGTGTCCGGTGTCCGGTGTCCGGTGTCCGGTGTCCGGTGTCCGGCGTCCGGTGTCCGGCGTCCGGTGACCGGTGTCCGTCGCCAAAGGCTCTATTCCCACACCAATTTCAACATATTTTTCCCACACTAAATTCAAGTTAAATATATAGATAAATTTATCTTTTTTTCACCAAAAAGTCAACAAGTTGATCCTCAAAACAGGCCTCAGAATCGAAATCCCGCCAAACCCGCACGAGATAGCCGATTTTACACTAATTTCAAGATGTTTCAAAATTGCAGAAAAAAACCTCGAAATTGTGTCGAAAAAAGGTCAAAAATTCGATTCCCAAAACTCGACTCGGGATGGAAATCTCGTCAACTCTCAGCGAGATTGCCCCTCTTACACTAACTTCAAGATACTAAATCCCTACGTACAGAGCACAGCAGTGCAGTTTCGGCATGTTTTACCTGGTGTGTACGTACAACAACAGGTACTACGTACAAAAAGAACAGAGCCCAAGTACGTACCTGGTACGTACAAACACTTCACAACAGAAGAAGCAGCTGAATGCAACACGGCACGAAATCCGAGAACGAAAAAAGAACAGACGGCTGTAGGCGGGTAGGCGGTTGAAAACCGGCTGGCGATATATTAGTGGTGCGACCGCAACCACACGAGCGAGATCGATAGAGCATCACAGCGCGCGTATGACACCGGACGGCCTACGGTAATCTTGTAGGCCGTAGTCCTATGTGTCGTATAAAGGTTTATGTGTGGGAATCTTGGGTTAGGTTTATGTGTGGGAATCTCGGCTTGTCG